>MINK01174531.1:0-19088 GCA_001735545.1 Phormia regina
AGATATCGTCTACAAATCCTTTTGTTAAATACATAATTTTGTTCTTTAACTAGTTAAAAAAAACTAACTCGAAAACTACAAGAAACAAATTGGATAGGACTTATCAAGTTTTTATAGTTCTTATCAGGGCCTACAATAATATATAAAAATATTTGAAATCGGACAAGAAATAAAATTTTTTATGTCAGAGGTACCCAACCTTGAGTCCCCTTAGCTCCGCCCCTGAGGAGTTTGTTGTGCTCTCCCTTCCAAACTTGTACACTCCTTTGTTACGCCTATACAAAATTACATAAAAATCCAAGTAGTCGATCAGAAGTTACAGATTTATTTCCAAAATTTTTTTGATTCAGCCTTAATGTGAATTCGTCCGTCCGTCCAACTGACTGTCTATGTAAACCTTGTAACAAAGTGCATGTAGCAATTTAAAATATATCCTGATTAACGAGTAGATAAGTTGTATATAAGTATTAAACTTTAAACAAAATTTTCTGATGGTTGGTCCAGATACTAAACTCCAAAGGAAACTACTCTTCAGAATATTATCCATAAGTGTGTTATTAAGTTAATATTTGTCAGAATTGTATATCCCATTAAACCTTTAACAGTTAACAATCCCAACTACCTGATTTTTATTTTCTATGTTGTCACATCAGTTAAGAAAATTCATGTTTTTATTATTATTTTCTTTAAAATCTCCACCTACCATCAGCTATCGTTCTATATATATATTTTTTTTTAATATGATTTCTTTCTTGTTTTGGAATCCCTCGAGCATACATGTTCGAAATAAAGTTATTTGACAGCAACATGCAACATTACACCTCACATGCATTACTTTTACACATACCAACAACATAACTCTTTAGTTACTTTCATTTGCATGGAAGTAGTAAAACTATTTGAATATTAACGTTGGAGATATAATATCTCCTTTTTCTCTTACTACTTCATCTGGTAATTCTATATGTACAGTAGATTCCAAATAATGTTTTGCATTTCAACGCATTCACACTCGCCAAAAGACCATTGCACTATTTCAAGTGAAGTGGTGGATGGATGTTACATCAAATAGCTTTTTACTGCAATGACAAACAATTCCGGCCTCTTTCGTGTTTGCCACTTAAAAGGCTTTACTACTGCATAAAAAAAGTAGAATTATATGAAGTTGTTGTTTATTGTTAATCCTTGTTATAGGTAGGAAATGTTATTTTATATAAAAGATTTCAATCGATCTTAATCTTTGTTAACACATCTTACTTTTATTATTATTATTTCTTGTTTTAAAAATATCATAAACCGAAATGAATTAATATGTCACGTATTATTGTGTTTAGCTTTGAACTTTCTGGTGCATACTAATGTTGCATGAGAGCAAAAGTAATAAAGGATTATGTTGGTTCTACGAAAGTTTTCACATATAATGTTTTTAAAATAATAGGGATTACTTAAAATTGTTAAGAAACATGTTTGAATGAAAATGTCCTTAAATATTCCTTAAATTAAAAAAGAAGTCCATAGAATTTTTCTATAAAATATAAAATGTATTTATGAAAATAAAAATATGTACGTTAAAAATTAATTAAATTCTAAGAAAGAAATTTACTCATTTAAGTAATATCACTAAGCTTGAGGTGCTGAAACACTTTGTTGCACCAATTGCAAATTGTTCTTAATAAAGCAAGTAGCACCGCGATAAGCCCATTCACAAGCATTCGATCCTTGTTCATTCTTATCGACACAGGAAGCAATTTTAGCATGAAGAACATCATCATGATTGGCTTCGGCGTGACTACCCAACAATTGTTGATGAATATTCTCCACATTGAAGCCTGAAGAGGTATCGAACAAACCGAATTTGGAGAAGACACATTTCAAATAACACTGAGTGGTGGCATCATTGGGATATTGCCAGTTCTTGTAGTGTTCCACTTGAGCTTCAGGAATTTGAAGTTCAGCAACACATTCATTGCGGTATTGCAAAAGATTTTCTCGAGTTTTCACCACATATTCAGCGGAGGTCTAAAGAGGAGAACAATAAAATTTGTTAATAATAGTTTTCGTTTAATTGTGCAAGTTAAACAACTTACCAAGGCGAATAATAAACAAATGGCTGCGTAAACTTTCATTTTGTTATAGCGTTTGAAATGTTACTGATTCCGTTGCTCAATTGGAACTGCTGTTTGATAATTTTCTGTGCCACTATTTATACAAAGATTTCCTTTTGTAAAAAAATTCTCTTATTCCTTACCTGCTTTTGTTTTAGTTAAAGGGACTACCTGCTGATTACTTATAGTATTTTTGTTAAGTGCGTCCTTTTTATCTCTCTTAATATTTAAATGAAAGATAAAAGAACCCATTTACATTACAGTCGATAAAATTTTATTATGGGAGATTTTGTATTAATTGCGCAGTTGTTTAAATTTTTCTCGAAAGCAACATACTACGTTTATGCGTTTAGTTTTTGGAAAAAGAAAAAACTAATTTAGAAATAATTAACTCACTGTTTATACGACAATTACTTATTTGACGTGCAGGATTAGACAAATGATCTAGAATTCTATGAACGGAAAAAAGAGTGAAAGTGAAACTATTTATATTTTTTCTTAGTGATAAAAACTTATTAAATGTGATACAAAAAAATAAATAAAAATATCTCAGACAAATTGATCTTTAGACATTGTGTAATATGTTCTTTTATCTCAAATAGTTAAGTTTTCGGATTTAAATCTAAAGTTGAAGAGACACTACCTTTGTATACTTTTAAAGATCAATAGTGTCAAAATAAACTTTGACACTATTGATCTCTTTAAAATTAAATTAATGATCGATTAACGATGTTTATGTTTCATTTATCCTATAAAAAATATGAATTTTATAATTTCTTTCTATCATTAAGTAGATTTTATTTATTCAAAATGCACATTGTGCCCTTAATCACATCACTTGCACTGTAACGTTCATTAAACTGAAATCAATCTTTTTCGTTCTTTGTTCGTTTTCTTTTTTTGGTTCCACTTAATAAATATTAATTTTGTATGTTTTCTTTCTTTTCTGGTAATTTTCCACTTACAACAGCAGCAACAGCAGGTATAAAAATAAAATTTAAACCAACAACAATGAATTGTAGAAATGAAATTCACTTGAAGTAACTAAAAATCACTGCATAATTCCAAGTGCTGTATTGAATTCATTTGTATTAAGGATTTTTGTTGTATTATTGTTGTTATAGCCTGCCTTTACATTTAGTTTATTGAATTTACATCCTTTTTCTGTTCGCTATTGTTGTTATTGTTGTTCTTGTTCTCATATTGTTGCACATGTGTTTGCAAACGTTTTCTTTGTTTTCTTATTTTCCAACAAATAATGAAATCATGCAACAACTCGATAATGCCAACCAAAGAAAGACCCAAAAATAAACCAGCTATACCACCATATGATACTGAAAATTTAATTAAGATTTCGATTTAAAAAATCTTGATTTTATATCAAAATATTTACCTATCAAGTCCAATAGATTGAAACATAAAGTAGAACGATATGAAAATAAAGTATCATGTTGATATTGAACTTGTAGGTCTATGAAATTTTTACCATGGCTTATACCGGTATTATCATTATTTACCATGGTCCTGTATTGTATATAATTACAATTGGGATAACATTTACAATCTAAAGTATTAAATTCAACTTCATCAATGTTTTCACCTAAAACATTGCCGGTAGTTAAAAGAGCACCTGGAAAATTAATCAATTATGAATAATAAAATGCAGTAATACAGTAAAGGCCTCATTTTGTAAAAAGGAAAAGTTTTCAAACGTTCAAAAATTGTATGAAGAATACTGGGAAATTAAACTTTTTTCCCATCAAAATTTACTAAATGAGGCCCTAAATTCACTTACTTCTATGTTTGTAAATACATTTCAAATCTGAAACCTTACACATTGGCAGAGATTCTTTATCTGAAGAAGTTCTCGCAGCCACAGGAAAAATGTATGTACAATTACAATTCCTTTCGATATATAATAAACGACAATTTCGCATACAATTTGAGCGACTTTTACCCAAAAGTTTTAATTCATTCTATAAAAATTTAAATTTAATAAATTCTATAGATTGTTTCACTGTTTTCTCAATTACCGTAAAATAACAATGCCTTAGTTCGGGTCTTACGGAATGTATGTCATAATCGGCTGTAAAACGTAAAGGATTTACAGTTATCACAACATTTTCGCCATTTAAATAAATAATATCCGAAGTGCCGATTTCATTGGGATCATGAACCATAGTCTGAAAGTAAAATATAAAATAAATTAATTATAAATAAAAACGGGATCATATTGAACAAATAATTGACGATTATTAAAAAATAGTAAAATAAATTAATTACACTTAAGAGTGGGACAAAAATAGAATTTTTAAATCAATATATACGTGATCGTAGAGTTCTAAACATATAAATACAGTTTTTGAATTGACTCTAGTTTTCGAAAACAATTTAATGAGGATATGGGGAGAGATCGAAAAAATCTTAATATATGTACATATATACAATTCATTAATTTGGAAACAATTTATCTTAGAGTTTTGATTGGTCTTTTGTTTAATTTATAATATACTATAGATCATAGAAAATATATAACTTTTATTCTTCTAACCACTATTTTTAAACTTATAGACCTTTTTTGGAACCGTCTGCTCATCCCCTTTTATAGTCTTCGATGTTTTGGGACACCTCTTTGGTCTGATTCAATTCTATTTTCACAAAACTATCTTAACAAAATTGTGTTACTGTACATGCTTTTGTTAAAGAGATATCAACTGAAAAGTAATAAATGAAGCTAGAACGAATACCCTGTGTTGCTGGTATATTTCCCATAACTTTTTGTTTAATAACCGGAATGATAAAATCAAATTATCTTTGAAAAATCATCGTATTTCTTAAATTTTTTTCGTTTTAAAATTTATTTTAATTTTCTTTAAAAATTCTTCTTTATTTATTTTTATCTTTTATTTATCTTTTTTTATTTACTTAACTACTGTAATTAATTTAACTAATTTCATCATCCACTTACCGCAATTTTTTCAAAGAAATTTCCAATTGTACTACGTCTTAATAACACCCGCAGTCCCGTCTGTAAACCAGAATCGGATACCACCCAAGGCCATGATGGAATTGGATCCTTTATTTTTATTTTTTGTATCCAAAGAATAATAAAAAACAAAACAAAACGAAACAAAAGAGAACACAAAGTTCATTTAGTTTTTATCCATTTTCGTGGTTCTCTTTAGAACGAACATAAATTACATACATATTTACCTCAACATGTATGGAATTGAAAGCATAACATACTCCCTTATATGTTTCAATTTTACGAAAAATATCACAACAGGAAACCTTTGTCCTACGCCAAGTGCATTCGGCAAATATATCCTCACATTCGAATGTTACAAAAAATAACAATTTATTCAAATCGATTAAAGACAATCGATTATTTTTTTGGTTTGTAGACAAATGTTCCAAAAACGTTTCACTTTTAAAACTTCTATTAACATAGTTATCATGGTGCTGCTGCTGATGATGATGATTTGTATCATCATTATTATTGTAATCCACCAGGGGTGACCACAAAACATCATTGAAAGTTTGCAAGAGCAAATTAAACTCCTGTATTTCTTTCTCATTGCGTGGGAAGGGTGTTGTATCAAATGTTATGGTTTTATTTCGTAGACGCAATATATTTATGCCTCTCACAGGACAAATGGTAATGGCAGGGAATGGTATTTCTGATACATGGACATCAGTACGTTCAATTACGGTTTGTACCCAACTATTGAAATAACGACGTGAAGATAAAATGCACACGTAAATGGTGCAAATGGTGGCGAAAACTATTATAAGGACACGCAAAAATCTGGCATTTAAAAGGAATAAAAAATGAAAAGGACATTATTGATGTTTGTTCAGGTGTTAGTGGGTCATGTAATTGCCACACATATGTTTTGTAGATGATGATGATGATATTGTTGTAGTTGTTGGACTTACTTGGCCTTCTCTGAATTATTGTCAGCCAGATAATAGTTCACACCTTTGTCTTTGCATCGTTTACATTGCATTGTTAACATATCGTCTCCTTCCTTTTGTGATGGACACAAGTCTGTACAAGTTGTTGATGGTGCAATTGGGGTTACAACATTTGTTGTCTTCTCGTAATTGTCATGAGATTTAAGGTTGTTGTAAGTTTGTTCAAATGCCATTTTTGTGCTTTTGTGTTTTTTTTTTTGTATTAATGAAATAATCAGTTTGAACTTATTTTCTTCTTGCAGTTTTTGGTTGTTTAAACGTTGAACTCTAATTGTTAAATAGTTAGATGTTTAATTTATTTTTGGTTCTTTATATTGATCTAATTACTTAATCCAAATCATTTCTATATGTATAATGTAGTACGCTATTTCAACAGGCAGTGGTGTTGTTAGTTTGTTAGGTATGTTCGTTACTTTTTTTTTTACAAACTTTATTGTAGAAATGGAAGGATTTTCCCTCAATTATTGGTTCATTCTTCGGGTCCGGACTTCTATGCAATTTTGTAATAAAAATTATTTTGAAAATAAAAACCTTCCAATTATTTTGCTTGTAAATACATTTTGTGTAGCTAATTTAATATTCGTTTTAATTTATACTAATATATCTAATTATTTTATTATCAATTGCATATATTGATAAGAATATTATCACTAAATTAACAACCGTTTGAACTACAACAGTAGTCCATTAATTAAACCTCCCTTTGTGTTTCTCTAATAGTGCAGTATGAATTTACTGAAGGGTGAAATTGATTAGAAACTATGCCCGTATTGTGTAAGACTATGTAGCTGAAAATATAATATATTAACAGGATATTTTAAACATTTCTAAATACATACTTCAGTTTTTTATAGTTGACACGTAAGGAGTGCTATCGAAAAAATCTTAACACACGTTATGCCTCATAACTTTTTTCCGAAGCAATATTTAAAATTTATGTTTTTGTTGATCTAGTTATATTTGAAAAATATGTCAGTTATTATTTTTAATGACAACCATGTTGATTTGTTGATAGGCGATGAAAATGATGGACCTTATTAAACATAATTGACCAAGGAATTAAACGTCTGCCAATATTATAAAATATTATAAAATGTAATTCGTAAGGTTCACATGATATTTTGAAGGCCAAGAAAATTAAAAGCATATTGAAAAAGAAAAATTCCATACAAATCCGGTAGAAAAGCACCCTTGTTCTGAAATGAAAGGTTTACCGGAAAAGGTCTATAAGTTTAAAAATAGTGGTTAGAAGAATAAAAAATGTATTTTTCTATGATCTGTATTATATTATTAATTAAACGTAAAAACATTGAAAACTCTATGATCAACCGTTTCCAAGTTTTTGAATTTTATATATGTTCAGATATTTTCGAACACAAAGTAAAAACTTAAACTTAATTTAGTTTTTCTTTTAGCTATCTAGCTACCAACAACATGATAGAGGATGAACTTTACGAGTATATTTTTAAATAATTTTTTTTTTATATAAAAAGAACTTGGCACAAGTACACTTTCTTGTATATAAAATTTTACATGATTTATCTGTCTTAATGTCTTTTGAAATAGATAAGAGAAAAAGTCTTATTTCAATGTTTGGTAGGTATCGTTATGTGTTCAAATATTAGAGCAATAAATATATTATAATATCCTTAAAACTTAAAAAGTTATCGAACAAAGTAAGTTATTATTACACAATATTTTATTCAAAATATTGTCAATATGAAGATTCTATAGTAGAGTTAGAAACAAATTCCCTATAATTCGCATGGAATGCGATTCAATTTCACATTAACTTTTGTGAGTGAAGTAAAAAAAGTTTTACATCATTTATAAAAATTCAATTCAATTCAATTCAAGAAATGACAATTGGGATTTTCTTACATGAATATTTTTATCATTCCAATAAGAATTGTTTTTAAAGGTAGCGCCCTCTAGTAATGATTATACATAACACAATATGCATTTTTATAATTCATTGTTAAGAAGTAGTTTTTAGGATAACGATGTTTTTCAATAATAGATTAGATTGTAATGAGTTAAGCAGCTTATATAATTGTTCTTTACTACTTAAACATTATTTTAGCATGGTGATGTCATTAGAAGCAACTGCTTACCCTATATTATTAAAGGTAAGCATTTCAGAATGTCATTACATAACGAAATGAAATTTTAGTAATTAATGTAATTCCATATGTTCGTATCCACTCTTAAAACATTATAATGTTTGAAAGATTGNNATGTAATGCAGTCAGTAATGTTATCATTGAAAAGTAACTACAGGGGTCACTACATGCCATTACGAAGTTTTTGCTGGGTAGTATATAATATATGTTGAACTCAGCCATATTTGACAGTTAATTTCAAGTAACATCCTATGAATCCTAACGGGCTGGATTTTAAAATTTTATCAGGAAGCTAAATTAAGAGTTTTTTTGTGTAATTTTTAAGCACTTTTTTTCTTTCTAGAGCTTTTTGAATTTCTCAGACATGGTGGAAAATTAAAATTTGGATCACTTATAAAACTTTTTATACTACAAATCCTAACGGAGCCAATTTTTTAATTTTTTTTTATCAGGGAGAGAATATAAGCGGATTTATATATAATTTTTTCTCTTTGCAAAGCTTCCCAAAATTCCCAGAACATTACTTATAAAACTTTTCGTTCTATATATCCTAAAGGAGCCAGATTTAAAAATTTTCATCAGGGAGCGGAAATGCGAAATACGCTCCTATTATATTTCTGTTTTCAAAATTCAATATGGCAATGCTACATATAATTCAACACTGAAAAACAAAATTCATAGCGTGTGTATGAAAATTACGTATAAACAGTGAGATGCTTATGTTGCAATAAATAAAAGGTTAAATATGCCCAGCAAAAAACGTTGAAGTTCTTCAAAAAGAGAACATTTTCACAACTTCAAAATTTTGTTTCATATATTTTCTTATTTCACTTAACATTTACATTTTAACTNNNNTCATCAAAGTTTTTATATTTTCTTTCATATTTTCCTTAAAAAAAAAAACGTTGTATAAAATATTACCAACGATTATCCTTGTGTTTCGGATGTTTTGCTTGGAATTTTGTTATTGTTGTATTGCCTCCTTCGTATTCATCTTTTAAGGAATTTTGAAAACCAATTGTCCATTTTTGTTTTAAATCTTTAAGATTTTGTCTTAAGACCGCAAAATAATTGTTGTCGTATAAATACAAGTAAAAACCAAAAGTGGAATAGTACAAAAGTTCAACTGCACTAACGAGTGAAGCACCCAAACACAAACCAAAAATACCACCAAAATTAGCTGGAATAAAGATAGAATATGTATGAAGTGAAATGAATGCCATCAATGAATTTTAAGACAAAAGATCAACTGCAGGAAAATGTAAAAGAGGATTAATTGATGTAAATGCTGTGGGCATATTAAGGTGGCATTGATAATTATGTATATGAATATTGTATTTTATTTAGTAATAAAATTTTATTATTTTGATGATGAATTACGTATGTTTTCTTTTAATTCTATGCCACCCTAATTAAAATGTGTATTTATTTTAGTTTTATTTGAGTATCTTAAATATATTTTACCTATCAAATCGATACTAGTAAACTCCAAACTTGTTCGATATTGTATAAGAACCTCAGATTGATAATGAACATCTACTTTGTAAACTTTAACACTTGTATCGTTAGTACTGAAAGTAAAAATATAAAAACAAAGTGAAAAGTTGAAAGTACTACACGTACATACTTAGTTGTGTCTTGAAGGCTACAGTGATACATAATCCGAATGAATTTTTGAATTAAGAAAATAACTAAAAATATCAACTTCTCTTTCTTTTTGGAAATTAGTTCATTGTAGCCATATTTCACTGTATTATCACTAACATTTGCAATTGTTGCATACTCACATTTCATCGCTTAAAGGTAATGTCGTTAAGGATGTAAAATATTCTATCGAGTTGCAAGGTATCAAGCACGAACATGTCATTCCTGGTTTAGCTGCACTAAAATAAGCATCCTCTTCTTTACGTTTATCGTAACTGAAAATATCTAAAGTTGTTGTTGTTGTTTTTTATTCATATTATTACGCTGCTCTTATAAACTTTAAATCAATAAATTCCTAAATTGATGATGATTTTATATAACATCGTATCTATGTATGTGTAAGTATCTATCTATGTATGTGTTTTTATCTATCAAGTCTTACCATTATTCTTGGCTAGACAACGAAATTGCGAGGGACGACATTGTTCAGCTGCAAGTGAAAATGAATTAAATAAAATTTCATTCAAAGTAGAATTTCTTTGACATTTTTGTATACCTGTTTCTTCGGCAAATAGAAAAAATAATGACAAAGTGCAATTACAGTATTTCCGAACATGTTCCTCGTGACATCTATTGAGACAGTTGTTTAACATCCATTTATTTGAAACATTTGTTTTGTGCTTGAGTAAAAAGTTCTCATCATCAAAATAACAATTTCTTTTATTGGGATCTAGGGAATGTAAATCTTCATCACTGTCCGTAATTTCAGGTCGAACTATAAAATAAGTTTCTGTTTCTGGTGTAATTGTGTAACCGGTGTTTGACAGTTGATCAGGTCTTTTGATGAGAACCTAAGGTTTCAATTTACAGTTAAGAAATTTTATATAACATTTTTTTTTAAATGCCAATAAATTTACCGTTATTGTGTTATCTGCTTTAGAAGCGGGTCTTTTCAATTTCGAACTTACTCTTATACGAAAATTGAGTCCAGTATTTTGTCCAGCTCTTGAGTTGTGATAGGGATAAAATTGTTTACCCAAATTTTGCTGAAAAAGCACAGATTTTTTTATGTTTTAGGAAAACACATTTTTTGTGCTCTATATTTACCTGAATTACAGCTGATTCCGGTGACAATTCTGAATTAAATACCAAACAATCACCATATTCTGTACGCTCCAGTATAAAACGGGAACAACACTGGAAAGGCATTTTCCGCCAATAACAAGTATCATTAGCCATAATGTCCTCACATCGTATGGCCATAAATCTGGCCAACTTGGATACATCAATAAAATCTAATGCTTCCAAATTTATATCTTGCATTTCTTTGAATGCATCAAAGTGACCAAATCTAAGTGTTTCCATGCGCTCCACGAAATTGGTAAATACCTCCAATAATGCCTTGTCAGCAGAAGGTGGCAAAAATTGCGCTTTTGCCTGTTCGAATTTTTCCCAATTAATGCGATTGTGTGTGCAAATACCAACAGCCGGAAAAGGTATTTGAAATACCGGAAATTGTGAATTTTCCACAACCGTCTGTAGTTTCTTGGCAGAATAACGTTCGGCAAGTATTAAATAGGCAATACAAGCCAATGTCACACATGTTATAACCAAAGCACTCCATATAAGTCTTGGTGGGTGTGTGTGTGTGTGTGAAAGGATATTGAAAATAAATTTAATTGGGTCATTAATCTCAATCATTCTCACCTCTCAATGCCTCGCAATGTGGGATCATAAATGTAGCGAACTCCATGTACAGTAGATTTCTCACAATACATTTGCCAATATGCCCGTAATAGATCTTTAAATGTTTTACTTTCTTCCTGCACCTTTTGGCCTTTTGGTTTTTGTGTTGGTGGTGGTGGTGGCACTTTCAATAAGGAATTATTTTTATAAGATACATTTGCTTTTAAATCCGTGTGCCAAATCATTTCAACTATAAATTTCCCAAGGAACTAAATGTTGAATATTGGAAAAGTTTTTGTGGCAGCTTGTACATGTTAGGTGTTTTGTGGTTTGGTTGGGTTTTTTTTTGTTTTAGTTTTTGAAATACTTTTTGTGCAGCAAATATCTTAATTTCAAAATAATTGCAGTTTAGTTTTATTTATTTTTTTGTGTGTGTTCAAAAAGAAATAAAAGTATAAAAATTATACTTATTTCTGTTCAATTTCCTAAAGTTTTCGTTCATGCTTGTCGATGGGGTTAAATTAAAAAAGTACAGGGTAAAGAAATTACTTATTTACTTTCTAGTAAGTAATATCGTATACCTGAGGTATGTTGTTATGTGGTGGTAATGTTGTATATGTATGTATTTAGTTTGTTAGCTGAGGGTATAATAAATTCGTTTCAGTTTAATTAACAAATCATATGTATGAGCCAAAGATGTTGTCATTACAATTAATGTAATTTTTAGTTTTCCTCTTTTTAATTTCGTTTTCCTATTTAGGGTCTAGTTTAGTTCAGTTCTGGTTCAGTTCTAGTTCAATTGTAGTTCAGTTCTAGTTCAGTTCTAGTTTGGTTTCAGTTCAGTTTTAGTTCTGTTTCAGATTCTTAAATCAACAAAAATGAGAATGATAACAGTTTCAGTGAAAAAAATTTATTATTTCTTCGGAGTTAATTACACAAAACAAAAATAATTTTCCAACCTCTTGATTTTGTATTCAGTTGTGTATAACATTACTATTTTACCAAATTAAGAAAAGTTTATTTAACATAAAGATGAATCTACAATTTAATTATTCACTTAATATTTATAAATTTCCATAGGTTCTATGGCTGAAATTTTAACCAGTTTTGGTTTTTCAAAACGTTTATGAGAATTGTGTGTATTTTGGCGATATTTTTGCTCAAATTGTTTGTGCAGACGTATATACAAACCCAGTGTAAAATAGTACAACAACTCGATGGCACTGAGTAGAGAAGCTCCCAAAAATAAACCAATGATGCCACCAAAATTAGCTAAAAGTTGAAATGTAATTAATAATTTAAATATAGAAATGTTAAATGAAAACTTATAATTAAATTAAATAAAACAATTAAATAGATATGTATGTATGTATGTATGTATGTATGTATGTATGTATGTATGTATGTATGTATGTGTGTGGGTTCTCATACCTAACAATTCCACGAATGTATAACGCATGGCAGTACGATATTTTAAAATGTAAGCTGCTTGAAAATGTATATCTAAATGCACCATTTTAATGGGATCTCCAGGTTCAACACTAAACGAATACATAGAAAATATAAAACATAATAAATTAATATAGTTAATTAAAATCATACACACATACATACCCTTCTAATGGAAAACTACTGTAATAAGCATGATATAATAATTGATTACAACTATTCAAACAATTACATGTCATACTATCATTATCCACATCATCTATGTATTTGCTCTCAAACACATGTCTCTCTCTACTAAATATATCTAATAAAATTTATTGTCATCACAACCATCATCAGTGTCATAATTATCATGAGCAACATTTTTATTATTATTATTATTTTTAAAATTCAGTGCAAATGAGAAGGAAAACAAGCGAAAATGTCAATTTTCAAGTTGTTACTAGTTCTTAACTTTATAGAAATTTCTTTCTTTTTTTCTACTCACTTGCATGTTCATAGATACATTTAAAATCCGATGGCTTACAACTGGTGAAGTTATCTAAAGGAAGCGAGCATTCATTTTTAGACAGACACCAACAAACACCAACAAATATTCATCCAGGCCAACCAGGAATAGAAAGGACAAATATAAAAGATAGAAAAAGTAAAAAAAAAATAGGAAGAAATTGCATTAACATTGAAATGACATTTTATGAATGAGAGCGAGTGTTTATTTGCGAAAAACTAGAAGATATTGACACATACTCGACTTGATAATGTACACTAAAAAAGTGGCTCAATTGAGCAGTAACCATTAATGTTAATCTTAAGACAAACATTGCAAATTCGCTTTTAAGAAAGTTAATATTTATTATACTTTGGTGAAATTTATGTCTTAATAGCATTAACAATTTACCCACTTTACTTAACATATACAAATATATTTTTAATAAATACATGTATTTTCATCTATCTATCCTTCCTTCCATCCATTCATCCATCCATCCATTCAAATAACAATCTAATCCTTTGGATGAATAAACAAGTTTGTCTATATTTCTAACTCGTGCATTTTAATATTGTAGATGGAGAATTTGAAGCACTTACCCGATTTGTGTTCAGGAAATAGTATACTCAAATTACATTTACAGTATTTAAGCACATACTCTTGATGACATCTGGTGCGACAATTGCCACGCCAATACACTAAACCAGGTATTTTTTTATATAAAAAATGTGAATCTTCATCCTGTATTCATACATATATACACAATAAATAAGCAAACAAAGAGAGGTGGAGGAGGAGGAGGAGGAGAAGGAAGAATAAGAAAGAAATATTGTTTTCTTATTATTGAAAAATGAAATAAGTCTACATATATACATACATACATCAAATATACATCCTCTGCCAACTGGTGTTATATGTCTGATACGATTATCGGTTTCCGTTAACTGAGCCGTTATGGCCAATTTGGTGAATGTATTGTAGTTTATGAATTTAACATCAGAATACCATTGTTCAGGTTGTTTAATCATGACCTACAAATGACATTCGACTAAAATAATTATAAATTGTTTTAAATGGAGTTTTTTTATTTCTATTTTTATGGATTGAGTTTAAGTTTTACCAACAAAGAAATAATATGAAATGATAGTCATAAATAGTTCAGTTTTAATTCAATTCTAGTTCAGTCCCAGTCAGTACTATTTCACTTCCAGTTCAGCTTTAGTACAGTTCTAGTTCAGCTTTAATTCTGTTCTATTTAGTTCAGTTAAGTTTAGTTCTGCATCAGTTGTGTCATGGTTCTTGTTCAACAGAACTAGCTTCACTTACATATAGACCATTCACCATACGAGAACCTGGTTTCATTTTGTTTTCATTTAACAAAACTTCCACATCTAAACCGGTACCTTCTCCTGAATATGAATTGTGATATGGATAAAATGGATCATTTTTCTATAAATAAAAATTTTAAATGAGATCATAATTTCCTGTGTAACATTAAAACATACCGCTTTTTCCTTAGCCTGCGAACTTACGGCCGAATTGAAGACATAACAAAAACCCACTTCTGTACGTTCCAGTGTAAATAGTTCACAACAATTGTAAGGTTTTAAACGCCACATACAAATCGTACTGAACACCTGAGTACAGGGAAATGTCAAATATTTCAAAACCTCTAAAACATTTACACCATCGATGAGCGATAGATTAACATTGGCAGTTGGACTAAATAATGGAGCAAAACGTTTGAGTGTATAAAACTTTACATCGGCCAGACTTTCAAAAAATCTGTAAAATGTATGTAGGGTTTGATTGTCTACATTTGGTGGCAGAAAACGTTTAGCAGCGGAACTATGTAAACGGGGCCAATCGATGCGATTTCTTAGACAAATGCCCACCGATGGGAAGGGCACTACAAAAACCGGATGAACAGAATCGGCTACTGTAGTTTGAAGACGTTGAGTGTAATATAATTCTGCCAAATCGAAATAAACAATGGTGCAGCAAACACTAGTGGCCACTATGATAAGAAACCAGATGGCTCTGTAAACAGGAAATGAGAGAAAAGAAAGGAAAAAAAGTTAAAGGATAAACTTTGTTTTTTAGCTTAAAACATAAATTGCTGATACTTTTCATAATATCTTAATTTATTATCGGTGAAGTAATGAAAACAATGTATTGAAGAAATATTACAATATTCCTTAAAATATGGTTTCAATAAACTCCACCAGGAATTATCTCTGGCAGCTGATTGGGTTGTAGCTGGTGTTAGTGGTGGCGGTGGTGGCTCTGTATATATTGGTTTACCAGTTGTGGCCTTAAATGTTTGTAGATAAGAGTTTTTTGGTTGAAAATATTGAAATTCTTTTGTATTATAAACCATAATACTGTCCTGTTGTCTAACGCAATTATAAATGTCTTAAAAAGTTTAATTGTCTTGGTCTTATATAATAAAGGTTTTTTTTTGTCCCTAACCATATTTTAGCTTTTGTTGTTGATTTTTCCCCCCTTTTTTCATAACTTTATTTATTATTATTATTTGTAGTTGTTGCTGTTGTTGTTGGTTTAAATCTGTGCCTTCTGTTACATGACTTTGTTAATGTGGGTGTAGGTGTGTGTGTGTGTGTGTGTGTATGTTTTTAACTAAGTTAATATTTGTTAATTTGCCTTATGTTGCTTGCGCCATCGAGGGGCATCAATCATTCTTCGTTGCTGCTTATATTATTATTGAAGTAGTAGTTGTTGTTGTTGTTGTTCTTGTAACGACACCAAGTTAATTAAGGGCCGTTTTTCCTCGTTGTTTTTTAATAAAACTTGGGATTTATGATTGTATGTTTGTGTGTGTTTGAGTTTATATCTTGGGGTTTGTCCTGAAGGCTTCCATTTAAAATGGTTTTAAAAAGAAGAGTTCTTTATGTGTTTATGTCTGTATCTGTGTAGGGTTTTGCTTGCGTGTGAGAATGTCTGTGTTTGTTTATTTTATTAAGTGTAAGTTTGATTGTTTATTTACTAACAAAGGACATTAAACAAATTGTGCAAACACTTATTTCCACTGACTATATTCTTTTATATTATTTATTCCTTTATTTTATTCTTGCACACAATTTAGAAGTGATTAAACTTTACTAGCTACTTTTGTTCTTTCTAAACTTTCAAAGAGTTTAACAAAACTGTAGAAACTTAACTAATATTAACATAAGTAAATTAAATATTATTAAATAAAATGGATTAATAAATATTATGTGCAATTTAATAATTAAATATTATTGTGTATTTTGCAAATATTTTCAAAAGAAGTTTGAGAAACCTAAAAATATTATTCTAAATTTGTGGGAAAATTTTATATAATTTAAAGAAAATTTCAAGAATGCTTTGAAAATAATATTAAAAATTAAATTTTTATATATGAATTTAATATATTTGATTGCTTTTTTTATTTGTTTTGTGTACACGTGGTAGTTTTTTCTTTTTTTTTGTAAATAAATAGAAAATCAAAGACATAAAAACTTTGTAAATCTCTTAAATTTGTTAAAATTTCAAATTATTTACATATTTACTTTGTAGTTATTTTGAATTAATTTAAATAAATTCTTGTATTTATTTAACAACTTTGTGTACAAAACATAAATTGACTTTTTCAATAAATAAAGATAAATACAACTAAACACACTTTAAGGACTATATTTAAGCAATAAAAAATAATAAGAAAGTAAAAGGACATGCCAATAGTCATGACAAAAATAACTTTACAGATTAGAATAATCCATATTAAGAGAATTTAAATGAAATTTTATCAACAGATTTTGGTCTTAAAATGTCATACAAATTGAAAGAAATATTAATCTTTAATCTCTTTGTTGCTAAACAATTCCAAATAGTTTTTAATAAATATTATCAAAATAACAGCTGTAATAAATGATAAAATTGTAGAATAATGATTAGAAGAGAAACTCTACAAAAATATAGTTATAAATTTGTTTAACTACTACTGAGATTTTAAAATAAAATTATGATTTATTTCGTTTTGTTTCCATCTTTGAATAAAACATAATAATAACATAGAAATGCCAATGACTTTCTTAGAAATACAATTACAAATACATATGTATTTCAACATTTTGCGTCTTAAAACAAATATCAGATTTAAGGTTAAACAACTAATTATTAGATTTTTAGGTCAAAAGCAATATATTTAAGGACATGACATGATATCATTACCTCTTCTTCTTCTTTCGACAAAAATCCTCAATTCTGACCTCAAAATAATATCATAAATCTTAAATACATATTTGGTTGATTTGTTTCATTGGAAATAGAGAAATGACCAAAGAACTTTTAATTATAGTATTCAACCTCTAAAGGTCAGCAAAAAACTTAAGTATTATCGTTTTATTTCTTCTTTTATTTTTCTATGTTTTTTTCATCTTAGTTGTCAACATAAATTCCCCCCCGGCTGACGTCTTATGGGATCACATGTTTTTGTGGTTGTAACTTTAGAATTATTAACGGGATAATGTGGCAAATGACAAACATTTGTCAAATAGATTATATTAATGTTTTCGTCGCCATAACAATCAAAATGTTCATTGCTGTCAACATAATTAACATTTTTATCATTATAAGCATTTTTATTTGCAGGTGATTGTCATAAATGTCACAGAATTGCTACGTTTTCTAACAAATTAATAGAATAAATAAATTTTATTAATGTAATTGATACAACATAATAATTAAGTGTAGGTAACAATAACTATTAGATTTAGAATATGATTTATGTTACATTTAATTAAGTGGAAATATTTGGATAAAATTGTAGGTAAATAACCTTCGGGATTATTTTAGTTTGGATCATCTTAGTTTAATTATGATTTATGCTAAAGCGTTGACTACAAATTCTAGGCACAATTTATAAAAAAAAAAATATATATAATTTTTAAATTCTTCCATAACTTTAAATATTAAACAGTAGCAAAAAATATAATAGAAACTAATATTGTTTAACATTTAATACCCTTCACACTTTCTTAAAATGTTATTCCGATTCTGCGTTTTATTTTATTTACTATTCAACAATTTTTTACAATTACAGGCTCAAAAAAATAAAAAAAAGATAGAAATTGAATTTGATTGTTGTGTTATTGTTTGTCCTGTGGCAATCACAATTTGCATTTTTTCCATTTCTTTGTACTGCTGTTGCTTGCCTCCTGCCATACATTCACCCTCGAAGAGAGAGGGAACCAAAGGAATAATAAGGAAAACTCAAGTTGTTACAATAAAAAAAAAAATGTAAAAATCTTATGAACATTTACAGCAGTAGAAAAAAAAAAATTGTATAATAAAATTCAATTAAATGCAAACGCAATAATGATTTGCGTAGAATTAAATGAATTTCCTTTAAGCTAAAATCATTTTGAATGTTTTATTATTTTTTTTTTCTTTTTTCATTTTAGCGTCAGTTTTTTTTCTCTATGGATTTGCATTTATTAAACATGCAAATTAGTGTTATCGTTGCGAGGAATCGATTATGCATTTCATTGATTCTTTTTAATATAAAAAACGTGATTGATAACACTCTATTACTGTTGAGAATAGCGCTAAAAAGTATATAGTGTAGAT
>MINK01174532.1:7208-17217 GCA_001735545.1 Phormia regina
TAAGAAGTGCCCAAAAATTACTCCTCGGGAGGTAGTAAATAATCTAAAATTGGAAATTAGTACTCGAATTTCGCAGGGCAAATGAGGCTGGTCTCGGTGAAAAAATTTCTTATTTAGCTCAGCTCAAATTCAATTTGCCAGAGATCATTTAAATTGGACAAGACAGGCATGGAATACTGTCCTATTTTCGGAAGAGTCCAAATTTAATTTAAGAGGCAGCAATAACAGAACATATATAAGACGACCAAAGGGAAGGAGATTGGACCTAAAATATACTAACAACACAGTTAAGATTGCCACCAGTCAATATTATGGTCTGGGAATGTTTTTCAGGCCAAGGTATGAGTCCAATTCATATTATAAAAGATAATACGACTGGTATAGGATACAGAACAATTTTAAACTATGTAATGTATCCATTTGGAGATTCCTACACGATAATTAGGAAAAGTTTCCATTGTATTGTCAAACACTGTATATTATATATTTCAGTTAACAGTGGGCTTCATAAACACCATTCCACACACGGACGAACATCGCCTTATTATCACCATTACTTTTTTACCTAAATTAAATTGTACATCTGGCATCACTGTTTAATGTCAATAACAAAATCGCACACACACATAATCTTAAAATATTGTACACGTAAATCTATAATTTGTTTGTATGTATATCTGTCTCGCTAACGAAACTTTAATTTACTACTATCTTTCCATAGGGAGTAAAACAGAATAAAAAGAGAGTAAGATTTAACTCTCACTCGTATGTAATCAAAAATAAAAAATGGTAGATAGAAAGAATATAGATATAAAACAAATACATGTAGTCACTTATTTTGTTAAAATTGCTTTAATGCAACAAATATGAATATATGTACATATTTAATAATATTAAGGTTAAATAAAAAATGTAACCAACAATTTCTTATTTTATTAACGTTTAATTAAATGTATTTAAAATACGTAACACATTTATAACAATGAATATATAAAGATAATAGATATACTATATAAATAAGTGGGTAAATATGTATGTACATATGTAGGTATGAACGCAGTTCGTAGCACTTTGTAGTCAACGTAGAATAATATAACCTCACTTTCAGTTATTTAATAAATGCCGGACTACTAAATATTTTTATCTTTTTTATTTGAAATATGCATTAATCACATAGTTTGTTTTTTTAATGTATATACAAAAATATTTATCTTTACATACATATATATATATAATTTTTAAATTATTTATTTTTCATTTCCAAAAAGGGAAAAATCAATGAATGAGCTCCATAAAACGTAATAACACGAAAAGTTCACAACACAGAATACGAAACTAACTACCAACCAACCACTGTTTTTTTTTTTAATAAAATTTAACCTACTGCAGCAACAACAAAAATACTCCCTACTTATTATATTAGCTTTATTTTTCTTTTAACAATCAATACTCAACCACATACAATGTATATGTAATATGACGGTCGCTTTTAAAAGTAAAATTTATAATTATTTTAATGAATTTATTTATTGTTATTTTTATTTATTTTTTTTTATTTTTCCTTTATTTAATAACCTTTCTCCTGCGAGTAAAAAAAACACACACACTCATGCATATTAAATTTAATCTTCTCTTTTTACAAAAGGAAAAACACTCTCTCGCACATACGAAATTGAAAAAAGTCATGCAATTAAATTTTCTTATGAACCATTTTTTCTTACAGGTTTTTATTATCTTTTATGTCAAATCGATAATCACCTTTAATATCTTGCAAAATTTTATTTTACTTGTTTTTTTATTTTCTCTCAAACACTACTACTGATATTTTATTTCTTTTTTTTGCCAAAATATAATAACTATATAAATGTTATTCGCTCGATATCTCTCGCGTATTTTATCGAAAAAGAACAGACCACGAACGGTACTCACGAATGACTAAATTCTTATTAGACTACCATCTTTTGTGTATTGGTTTCAATGTAACACTCTATTAATGCTACCAGACTGTTTTTATTTACACTATGTCCAAAATGCAATACGAGTTTCTTAAAAAGTTTTAAATTATTTTAACAATTCAAATTATTAAAGCATTTTAATTACAAAATTCTACAAAGTCTTACTCATGGACTATTCGATATTTAAACACGGATTTTAAAGCAAATAATAAATGAACCATGTTTAGACACCTGCATTACACAAACATACAAAGAAATTCTTGCGTGTGCATAAAATGAACTAGCCACGTGAAAAACTACAAAGTTAGTACATGAATTCATATTAATTTCTTGTTTTTTGATTTGAAATTTCAACATGATGTTTTAACTTCTGCTTATCTTTAATAAAGAAAAGTTTGAACATTCTTTGTGCAAATCTAATGGGCAAAAGTCCATTAATATAATAAATAAAAAAATTAAGATATTATTTTTTTCTTCTCTATTTTTCTCTATTACCAAAAAAATTGTGTTATAACCTAAGAATTTCTAAAAGTACATAATTCAATAGGTTAAAACTGTGATGTGATGGAATGCAGTCTAAAGGTTTCAATCAAAGTCTTATTTTTTCAAAATTTTTAGTCGAATTTTCACAAAATTCTTACATCCAAATATAAAAATCATTTTTTTAAAGCAATTAACATAAAAAAGCAGATCGTTTACATTATTGAGCACATGTGTGACAAATTTATTCGAAAAAATTTCGTACTAAATGTTGAGACATTTAATAATTAGAAAAAATACCGTTAAAAATTTGACTGAATTTGCCAATATTATTGCTGTGATAAAACAAAATTGACAGCAATTCTTCTTGGTAAAGGGCATTAACTTGATTGTTGTTGATACTCTTTACATTAGGGTTCATCAAATAGACTTTCGAATAACCGAGCAATCGACTTTTTGTTCTAAAATGTCAAAATCGACTTTTTGATTTGAAAATTGTCGATAAATCGACTTTCTTAATGCCAAAAATAATATCAAATAGTCGAAAAATTGAAAATAGTCGGAAAAAGTAGAAAATAGTTGAAAACTCGAAAATAGTCGGAAAAAGTCGAAAATAGTTGGAAAAAATCGAAAAGTCGATTATAGTCGGAAAAAGTCGAAAATAGTCAGAAAAAGTCGACTATTCCAAAATTAAAAAAATCGAAAAGTAGAAAAATCTACTATTTAAGAATTGAAAAAGTCGAAAAATCGATTATTTGAAAATTAAAAAAAAATCGAAAAATCGAAAAGTCGAAAAGTCGACTTTTTGTTCAAACTATAAAACCCTACTTTACATAGTTTGTTATGATATCGTTTTCCTCTACAATTGACAAAGATAAAAATATCTGCAAATCAAACAAATATTTGCAAATATTTGTCTTGATACTAATTTCACATCTATAGACTTGACGTAATAAACTGATATAAAACTCAGCAGCACTTTTGTTTAGGGCTGCCAAGCTATTTAGAATGAATTTTTCAATTTATTTTCCAATAATATGGAAAGAATAGTATAGTGCGATTAGCAGTGTGAAAAAGAAACTAATTTCTGTTATTGTTCTTTTTAAAAAATATTTTAAGAACTAAAAAGAAATAAAACAACATTTACAATAAATTTTTAATAAGAAATCAATTAATTCACTTTAGGGGTGTTTAAATTAAAATAATAAGGTCTGTTTTTAATGCTAACTCTTTTGGTTTGTACACTGATTCATTATGGTATTTTCAAGATCGAACGTACATTTGTGTTCCATGTATTTCAAGTCGTTATTAAAGAAGATATAATCGTGAAAAACTTATACAAACTAAAAGTGAATACGTATCCAAGTGGATATAATTATTAACTTAATATAATATGTATGTAATATACATATAAAAAAGTGAAAGAAGTATCCTTCTCCGTTATCAGTGCTGAAACTTCGAAGTATTTCTATACAATTTTTTTACGTTGTTGAATTATGTATGAATGTACATTGTTTGTACATATGTACATATAAAGTTTACTTTCGTGTTATATGTATCTACGTACATATGTATATATTGAAGTCACTAAATTGATTATTATTTATGTGTTTTATTTTGTGCTCATTCGTATTCAACTCAGCTGTAGTGCAATGGAAGTTTGTTTACCTTTTTTGTGGATGTTTTCATTCAACTAGAGTCTAGTTACTAGACCCAGTCGTATTTTAAATTTTGTGGAAGTCAGTTGTTCAGGAAACAAATATTATTTGAATATTAAAAGAGGAGAGAAAGAATAATCCAAGAATTAAACAAGATTAAAAGCAAAAATATAATTTCCAAGAAATAGAAATAATGGAAGAAGAGCAATAAAAATAATAATGGAAGTTGAGAGACGAATACAAAGGGTAATGAATACTTAAAAGAAAAATAGATTTCGTAATTTTTAGTTTCTTTGTTTGTCGAACGAAGTAAAACGAATTTATTTCTCGAGACGTTTTAACAAAAAAGAAAAACAAGTTGGTGAATCTCTTTAAAAATATTTACAATTTATAAAAACATAAGATTGACTAAAATTAAAAATAAAACGCAATTTATTTAAATATCATTTTATCTGAATCGTGAATTGTTAACTTTTGAACGAAGTTTTATAAAAAAAATATATGGTATATTATCTTTAACCTAAATAATTTCTTTGCACAATAAAAAATTAATTCAAGGATTTTTTTTAGAAATTCAATTAATATAACAAAAAAATATATAAAGTTTTATGATCTCTTTTTATTTAATCTAATGTAAATGGAATATTCGCCCCTTATTTCATCACTTTGACTTTGGCCAAGAACAATAATAGCTGCAAAATAATATAAAATATATTAAATAAAAAACAACAAATAAATGTATATCTTATAGTTACAAATACAAGTACAATTTCAAGTAGAAATAATAACAAAGAAAAAAATAATAAACATCGTCGTCATCATCGTTGGAACATATGATTTTTGTTTTGTTTCTCTTTATAATCGAAGTGTGTGCGTGTGTATACATGTTGTATGTACTCTTATGTTTCATTGTTAAACCCCAGCAAACACAAAGATTTGATATCAAATTGATAAAGATTTGAAATAAAGCCCTTTCTCAAATGTCAAGTGTTTGAGAATGGTTTAAAAATGATTGGAAATCAATAATAAAATAAGTTTCAAATAATATTTTCTTCACCCTCATCGTACTAAGATTAACATTTTTTATATGTTCTTTATTTAGTGCAAAACTCAAATAAAGTGATTTATTAATTCAAAACGAATGATGAAATACGATAGCAAATTAATAAATGATTTGATTCAGATAAATATTACAGTTCATAAAATGAAAATTTAAAAATTCTGAGTTTTCTAGTCAATTTTTCTTTTAGCAACAACAAAATATTTTGATACATATATTTTATTGTTGCACGTGTTAGGTTTTGGACAACCGACTTAGGTTTTTGACAATTATTTTCGTCTCTTTTTACTCTTTGGTTTTAACGCTCTTTAGTCCTTAAATATTACAAAAATGTATACATTTCTTGTTTTACCCACAAAAAAATTTTGTATATTTTCATATTTTTTTATTTCAATTTAAAATGTCTTTTTATGATTGTCTACATATCAGGTCTTAATTTTGAAAAGAAAAATTAACACATTTTTATTTGTGAATGAAAAATTTAAGATTGTAGTCATAATTTGTATTTTATGACTATTTTTCAGTCGTAAATTTTGTGAAAATAAGCATGTTAGTTTTATTTTTAAACGCCAAATAAAAATATAAACGAAAACTTAAAAAAAGGTTTCTATCTAAAAAATTATGAAAAACTTTCCTTCTTGTCACAAGACTATAAATTCGTTTGTCGCTCGGTCGGAAATTAAATTGTGGAATATTCAGCTTATTGTTTGACAGTATTAAATGACTCGAGGGAGTACTTTGGTACTTTTGAATATTAAATAATATCAAAGTCATATAGTATCAAATTTCCATCCCTGCTGTAAATAACTTTCTCACCAAAAAGGGGAATTGTCAAATTGAAAATTGCTATTATAGTATCCTTTGACTATTATTATCAAATAACTGTTAAATATTATTCACAAATTTTTTTCAAGTGTGGATTGTGACCACACGTGGAACATATGTTAATTTATTTGCATTTTTTATTTATTTGATATAATTTTTGAAGTAGTAAATGAAACAAATATCTATTTCAAATATTTTTTGACTTATCTTTAGGTTTTTAAAAGATTTGATATCAATTTGAGAAATTGTTATTGGTTTTAGAATGATTGAATCATGATAGAACAAATTAAGTAAAGTAAAAAATTGTTTTGTTTTTGTAATATTATTTTTATTAAAATAATAAGTAATACATCAGCAGCTAAACTCCCTTTTTTAGAAATTAAACGAAAAAAAAAAAAAATGTTAATATTAGTTTTTAAATAAAACAATTTATTCACATACAATTTATTTTTTTATTTTTAGTGTTTTGTTTTGATTTCTTTTTAATATTATTTTGTTTGATATGTGATTGACTTTTCAAGAATTATTAGGGAGAGTTGTCATTTTCAAGTCTTGTAAAATCGAAGATTCGAATTTTTTAATTATCATGATCATGATGATTCGAATAAATTATACCTTAAAATTTTAGCTAAAAACGAGAAGTAGTTTTTCCACAATAATATATAGTAAAAATTAACTGTGAGTTTTTATTCACTTTGGAATAATTAGCGATTTTGTCTGATAACTTCAGTTTTTAATTTGGGTACATAATAACTAACCAGAGGTTTTCTCTTATTTTATGCAATATTTTGAAATTTTGAAATTCGGTGATCTACTAAAAGAATCTTATATAAGATTATTTAATCTTATTGGTATTAGAGTGATGTCGTGATTATGTTTTAATTAAATTTTGTGCCAAAATCTATCGCAATTTTAAAGATAATATATTTTTATTTTTTTATTTTACCATCAGTAACCTAGCCTATTTGCCATAAACGATTACAATGAAACGATTTTAATGAAATTTGTTTCACAGAAAATAAAAGTAAATATATTTAAAATTTTTCTACATAAATGTTATGAATCGAACATCACTTTTTTCCCAAACTTTTTTCATAAAAAATAAAAAATTCTACAATACATACATATGTACATAATTTTATTAAACAGAGCATCTTCTATTAAATGGTACCAATATGTAGCTAAAACTAAGTAAGAACTAAAAATTTTCCAAAGAAAATATTAAAAATTTCTTTATAAATGAAAATAATAAATAAAATTTAAACAATTTAAGTCTTCTTGACTTTTGATTCATATAGAAAAAAGTTTTAATATTTAAGAAATTGTTCTTAAGTATTATGAACTAAAATCAATGTAACAAAATCCTTATATTTATGTACAAACATTTTCCTGTGTTCATATGATTTTTTGTGGTAGCCTATTTTTTTCGAAGCCTGTTGAATTTTGTCATGATCGGCCCATTATTTCACCTGGCTCCCATGTGAAGTTTAATGTAAGCACAAATCGGTCCATAATTAATCATAGGTCCTAAATGTACTTCTCTTTTGAAAATCACTTTAACGTGCATAAATCCCATAAAAATGTTAGTATCAACATTCGAAACAAATGTGAATCTTAGTATCGCCGTAATATTCTGTATTAGTATTTTTAATTTTCCACTTCAAGTATACATGATAATTGGCCCCTTCCCAAATTTGGAATTTGGATCATATGGTCGGGCTTGACTGACTGTATCTTTTTCTCTATTTTATTTATTTATGCTTTCTTCATATTTTTTATCAAAGTATATATAAGTAGTCCGACTCTTTGGTAAGAATACCTAAGTCTAAAAGTGTGTTAGTGAAAAAGTAACTAACTTTATTAACATAAATTTAATTGTGTCGATTCTTTTTTATATTTCCCATTTTTATAGAATTCTAATCAAACTGTAATTTCATAAACAAACTGTCAAAAATGAATAATAAATATATTTTGTTTTGTGCGAATTGGACACAATTTCAAAACGAAAGTGGGCTAATTTTTTTCTAAAAAATCATAAGATATTGTGTTACACAGTCACCAGAATGTGTAAAGATCCTTAATAATTAAAATATTTGAAGGCAAAATTTCTGTGTTTTATTTTCCATAATACATATCATATTTTTTATTTTCTTTAATTAAATATTTTAAAAAATGATAACGAAGAAATGAACATAATGAATTTAATTTAATCGGACAATAATTTGATTTTAATTTGTCGATTAATCGAACAAATAATAAAAACCTACTTTATCAACATCCTGTAAACATTTTGAAACATTGTTTTTAAGGAGAATTTCTTATAAAACTTAAATAATATAAGAATTTAAATTAATACCTAAAATATTTCTTAATTCCACTATTCGATAAATGGACATTATTTGTTCGAATAAATTTTTAATCGAAATTATTGATTTTAATTTTATCGGACAATAATTTGATTTTAATTTTTTCAATTGAGTTTACTTAAGCTCCATATCTATGTTAATAAGCTATGAATATTACTTTAATGGATTTATTTACCAGAATTCATTGAGATAACATAATATGTATGAGATAAATTAAGATTCTAATTCAAAATATTGAAAAAAGTTTAAAATCTCAAAAAAACTTCTCATTATTCATCAATTTTAATTTTTACATTACTTTTAAACTCAAACGAAAACTTACACATTAACCCGCAACTTTAGAGATAATTTGATGAATTTTTGACACAAGGACGAAGCCTATTGGTCATGATCAGCCCATTATTTCACCTACAAATGTTTACCCGGGATAGAGTTTTAACACTCAAAGCTACCCTAAAAATTTAAATATTTTAATGAAATTTAATACAAATCAAGTTTTATGTAAGCATAAATTCATGTGCGAAATTTCATGAAAATCGGTCCATAATATATCATAGCATACGTGAATTAAATAATTTAACCGAAATATTTTGTGAATCTGTTTAAAACATATAAAACTTTAATTTTAGGGAGGTATGATTGCCACTTTTTTTGTTCCCTTACAAAGTAAGGTACTTCAATCTACATATGTATTTTTAAGTTTAAGAATAAGAATAATATTCAAATAAAAATAACATTTTAAAAATAAGTAATTTATCAAATATTTAAAAATTTAATTTTAAACGTAGAAAAAAATTTTAATATTATTTTTAAATTAACAATTTTTTTATTCATTATATAGGTTTTATTTTAAAGATATTTCAATTTTTAATCAATTTGAACCAAAAATGTATTATTTTACTTTCAACTAAATGCATTTTCCGAGTAAAATTATAAAAAAGATTTTTTTTTAATTTTTTTTTTTTAATCTGCTATTAACAATTAGTTTGATTATTAATTACTAGGAAACCTCAAATATGCAATTGCATGTTTTTTCACGGACGTTGAATGAAGCTATCAATTAAATTATTTAGTTTATATTTTTGCATTTGGCGATGTTTACTTATTTATAGGGAATATTTTGACATTTTTATGATAAGTTTTTATAGCTCATGAAATGTTTTTCTAAATTAATTTAATGAAAAATTAAATATAAAAAATTAGTAATAACTTTAATGAATACCAACCATCTCTCTTCTTGCGGAGATAAAAATGTAATAAAACTGTGAAAATGTTCCTACATTTTATGAACTTACGCGCAGGTGCAATTGGAATGTGTTTAAAAATTGCAAAATTTATTTCCAATTACAATTTTACAAACGATTAATTTTTATACCCTACACCACCAAAGGTCGTTGGGGTATTATGTGTTTGTGCAAATATTGTAACGCAGAGAAAAAATTTTCCTACACCNNGAGAGAAGTCTTTTTTGCAAATATTTCTTTATGAATATTTTGTATTTATAGATCCGACTGCCGCAACTGCAAAAAGCTTGTCATACCATGAATTTTGTAAGAAATTTTTGCTGTTTTTGGGTCTTAAACTTATCTCCAAAATTGCTTCGAGTATTAGCAATAAAAATTTTTGAGACACAAGCTGCGAAGATTCTGCCAGCACCTACGTTTC
>MINK01174534.1:6837-17116 GCA_001735545.1 Phormia regina
AAGCCTCTCCTACATTTAGCTTACGTTATCAATAAAGCTTTTTACATACAATTTTACAGGTTGCTTCGTATTTTAACAGATTGCCACGCCTAAATTTTATGCCCACTCCTTCAAAATTCCGAAACGGTTTATTCGATTTGATTAAAACTATCACAACATGTCGCAAAACTAAAATATATAATATTTTATATTTTTTTTTTTTTTGTAAATTTTCTTTGAAAATGTTTAAGAATTTTTATTTGTAGTTATCCTTCNNTTTTTCGTCCATCATATGTTCATTTATGCTTTCAATTCCTTTTTCTATCCATTTTCTTTTTTTCATCTAATTTTTTTTTTTTTTTTCCTTGTAATTTCCAAAGTATAAAGAAACGCAATGCATAAATTTCCAATTCACTGAACTCTTTTTCCATTAACACATTTGCCATTGAGAAATTTTCTTCTTAACTGTTTTTTGTGCTTTTTCTCCCGCTTTATCTAGCAATTTTTCTATTTTTCGTCGTATTTCATGCGGTTGTATAAAAACCTTGTTAGAGCTTAAATGTCCAAATCTGTTAGAGTAAAGAAGATTTTTGCACCCCAGCATTTACTAAATATGCAATTTATATGCTAAATGAATGAAAATGATACTGGCTACTATTTTCAGCAATAAAATTCAAACAAAAAAGTTAAAAAAAAACGAAAAGATTAATAAGAAAATATAAACGAATTGGCAAATAATCGAAAATAAATTAAATTTAATATTTAAATATATTTTTTAAATTTAATAAAACTTTTTTTATTATTTAAAAGTTTTTTTTTTTTCTTTTAAATTCCAAATATTTTTAATTTAAATACTTTTACTTTTGCTATATTTTTTTTTTCTCAATTTTATTTTATATAAAACAAGAGTGAGTTTTTATTTCATTATCTTAAATCTTAACTAAAGAGAAACAAAAAAAAATTAACTTTTCATTTTATAAACTTTACTTTAACCTTCAATTCATTTTTTCTCTCTTTATATTTCTTGCTCTTACTCTATCAATGTATTACTTTTTTATTTCCCTTTTTTTTTTTTTGTTTTTGTTAACTTGATGAATGAAGTTGTCATTTTAGTTAGAGTTGTGTTAATGAAAATGCTGTAGGGCAGGGGGTATTGAAGAAAGAGGCTATAAAAATGTTTTGTTGTAAGACAAGAAGTCATTACAGGTGTTGGTTGGCAAATGTTTTAAAGACTGTAAAACAAAAGTTTGTCATTTTTTTTATTAACTTTTCTTTTGTTTTCTTTTTGTTGCTGCTCTAGTTTATCAGTTTGACTTTTTAACTTTTTATGAGTAAAATTTAGTTATTACTTTTTAAATGGCATTAATGAGTGTAGAGTATTTTTTTATAATAATAATAAAAAAGTAAGTGTGAAACTTAATTAATATTTGAACTCTGGTGTGGTGTTTAAAAATATAGTAACTTTTAAATTTTAAATGAGATCAGTAAAAGGAACACGAATTTTGTCATAAACGAAAGCGCACAGTGGTTCAAATTTTTTTTTTTCTTGAAATTATTCTGTAACTATTGAACCATTAGAGATATTTTAATAAAATTTCACATGATTATAGCTGAAATATCTTCAAATTGATTTAGAGGAGTTTCCTAGCTGCTCAGAAGGGAAGTGGGTGGCCGTTCAAATTGGACATCTGAGTTATGTCATTATTTATTATTGTTATTATTTTTTAATCGATATATTTCAATAAAATTACACATGATTACAGCTGAAGTATTTTCAAATTGATTTGGTGGAGTACAGTTTCCTAGCTGGTAAGAAGGGAAGTGGGTGGCACTTCAAAGTTGGCCATCTGAGGTATGTCATTATTATTTCTTTGAAAAATCGTCAAAAAATAATTTATGTTATGACATAAAATAAATTTTACATATAGATAGTCCTTGTAGACATCTTTAGAAATATGATTACATATGTGTTTAACTCTTTTAGTTTAAAAGATATTCGAGTGGAAGTTAATTTTTTACCTCATTTTTAGCCTCGTTTTTTAATTTTTCAACTTGGTTGACTTATTAATCCCCCTAATACTTTTTTAAAATATTTTCCATATTCTCTATAAAATTCCAAATAATATTGCTTTGAGAATCATATTAATATATGAATCCTTTAAAAAGTTTTATATTTTTTTGACACTCTCTCCCAAAAGTTGGGCATATTTATTCACTGACAAAATTATTTTTTTTCTAGGCTTAACAATTGTTTTAATGTATTCAAAAGAAATCTTGATGTCAGTGCTTGCACAGTAAATACGAAAGAGTTTGGGACAAAGAGCTTGTAGGTACCCTATGCAAATTCACACAATTTTGAAAAAATTTTGTTAATGCTTTGTATAAAATTTCAAATTACAAAGCTAGGACCGGATAAAAATTATTTTTATTATAAAACTCTATATATAAGGTAAACACCCCAAAAGTTTTTTATGTTATAGGCCTCTTATAATGACAGGGTGACCATTTCAATGAAAAAAGACAATTTTTATAAATACGTTTCATACAGTTGAGGATTTTGGGTATTTTTATATAAAAACTTAGGATTAAATCGCATTATTTGCCTAACTTTGAAATTACTGATCATATAATGATATTGTATTTTGTGTAAATTTAGTTTAACAAAATCGGACTAGCAGTTTTTGAGTTATAACAACATAAATGAAGAAATTTTTCAAAAAACTTAAATATTGTGAAAATGATCATATTCACTTAATTGCGAATAAATTTGAAAAGAATCAATAGATTTTTATGATCGATATCTCATTTTGTTGCTATTACATGTGTCTTTACGATAAACCAATAAATCTGAACAGTTTCTGTTCTTTTCGATTTTTTATGATTTTTTAAAAACAAAAAAACTTGCTATTTTCACGTAAAAAATATATTTTTTGTTTAATTTTTTTATTATAACTCCGAAACTACTGAGCCGATTAAAACGCAATAGTTCAATAATATTGGATTAACATTTATTGAGTTATCATTAATTATGTAGAAAAATGTCTAAAAGAATTAATAATTAAAAAAAAATGTTTAAAAAAATATATCTATAGAATTTTAAATTTGGACCATATTTGGACTACTCAAGCTATAATACATCAAAATTGTAAAATTTTTTTTTTTAATTTTTTGTTTATGAACGAATTTGTTTGATTCAAAAAACAAAAATTTTATAAAAAAATATTTATAACCGATTTTATGTTTGCATGTATGCATTTATATAATTATTTTTTTTTTTAATTTTTGACCCCATAACTCGGTGGTTTTTGAACAAATTTGTTTCATTTAAAAAACCTAAATTTTACTAAGAAAACATTTTATTAAAATTTTATTAAAAAATGATTTATTTAATAATAAAAATTTTTAGCTTTAACAACGTCTTCAATAGATTAAAAATGTCTTTTTCCCTATAACTCAGTTATTATCTAACCGATTTATATTAACTTTCACAACAAACATTCAGAGAAAAATTGTCCGAAACTTTTTTTTCAAGAACAAAGTTCGTAGCATAAAAGGAGGCTTCAAAAACTTGAAAACCTTATTAAAACTCGTTTTTTTTCGTGATTTATGAACACATCTTGCTGAATTTTAATAGTAAAATTTTCGAAAGGATTTACAATATTTTGATATATATATTATATGTACCAGTTATCGATAGGCTTTATAAACACCATTTCAACCGACATATTTTTCGCAAGGATACAGATAATATCAACATTTTTTTTCTCCGACGAAAATTGTGAAAATTATAAATGGAATGATAAACTTACATTTGCCTTCTGCATCTAGGATGAAGGGTAAACAAAATTTAAATTAATTTGTGTAAAGAACTGAGACTTTCACTCGTTTTATTTTTAGTTTAAATTTTTTTATAATCTTTTTTTCCTTTTGAAATTAAGAAAAAAATCATTTACTTTTTTTAATTAACTAATTAATATATTATTTAATTTTATTCTTTATTTATTTATTTATTTATTTATTTATTTATTATTACTATTTTCTCTTACAGTAGTCTTTTTATTTAAGTAAATTGTAGAAAATATGAAAAAGGATTTTTTTATGTTTAGACTTACTTATAACTAAAATAAGTTTATCTAACACTTTTTCAAGTATTTTCTACATTTCACAAAATTTTTTAAGAATATTTTTTTTTTTACACAAATATTATTAACACTTGACAACAATTAAAAAAATCAATAATATAAAATAAAATTATTGCTTTAAATTCTTTTATGCCAAAAGAAGAAATTAAATATTCTCTGCAAAAATAATTTAAAGATGAAAATGATTTGTTAGCTACACCTGAAAGCAAAAAAAAGTTATGGTAAAAGATTAAAAAATAAAATAATAAAACATTATGACAACTTTAAACTTTTCTTAAATATTTTATATATCAAAATGTTGACATAAATCTTTCTTTAACAAGAATTAAAAAAAAAATACAAGTTAAGAAATAACACACAAATATTTTATAAATGTCAAAATATTCTATGATTTTATTGTAAACATTTCAAAATATGTTTTTGTCCTGGATTCAATTCTTTGCTTTTACAAATGTAAACAAACAAAAACAAACATATATAAAAACATGCATATATATATACATACATATTTATATGTATGTATATGTATATAATAAATGCATAACAAAATTTTCCACTTCCTAACTCCCTCTCTTGTCTTATGAAAGAAAAATAGCTAAGAGACAGTGAGATTTTCTATTTATGTATGTATGTAGAGACATGTGGGAAACATGAGAGTGAGTGATTATATGACTCAGGTGTCTTTTTTTTTATTATTATCCTTTTTTATTTCCAACATGTTTTATACAAAAAAAAAAACTCATATAAATATGCATACAAACATATAAATATTCATTTTATAAAACAGGAATAAAAATGTAGGTGTGCATTTTAATATGTATGTATGTATGAATGTCTGTTTTATTTTTATTTATTTTATTTTGTGTGTTTTACATAAATACATATTCAAAGGTATATATCTACATATTTATGTAAGTAAGTATGTCATCATCTTTAGAAAATGTTAGTAATAATGTTGTTGTGTTATGCCAAATAGAATATTGTAAGTCAATGTTACAACAGGATATTATTCTACTACTAGTAGCAGCTACAACTGCTGCTTTTGTTGCTGCTTCAATGATGTCAAATTTTTGTCAGTTCAAACAATTGTAACAAACACATACATATATATATACACATATATAGGAGGAATATATAATAATAAAAAATAAGTTATATTCCGCTTGAACGAATATTTCATACTTTACACCATCTTACCATTAAATAAAATATTCGCCTTAAAGTATGCTTTCACTTTTATAAATCTAACTTGTAATGCTTAATGTACATGTTTGTGTGTGTATTTATAGTTTTTGGCCTATAACTCGGTTGTTTATAAACGAATTTAGTTGATTAAAAGAACCGACATTTTTGAAAAATATTTTTGATCGGAAAATAAAGTAAAGTAAAATAAATTAATAATAACAATAATAATAATAGCTTAATCAAAAGATTAAGAAAATCAAAAATGTGTTTTGCTCGATATCTCAGTTACTTTTGCACCGACTCATTTTTTTAGATTTTTTTTTTTGCAAAAACGATGTCGCAAACATTAAAAAAAAAATGTTTAAAAAGGAAATTAAAAAAAACGAGAGAAAAAGACATAGTCGGTCAAGACCGACCATATGATACCCTACACCATTGTGTACATTATAATTAGGGCAGGGGTCTTTTATTAGACTTCGAGCCATATTAAGTGTAAAATAAAATATAAAAATACAGAATATTGCGTCGATGCTATCATTTATATGAATTTATTCACTTTGGGTGATAAAGTGATTTTCTGAAAAGGGGTTTATACGAGAGCTATGGTCAATTATGAACCGATCTTTCTGAAAATCCGCACACAGATTTAAGCTTATATAAAATAATGGTTCGATCATAACCAATTTCAATAGGCTTCGTCCCTCAACTATTAGAAACCAGTGCGCCAAATTTAACTAATTTTTGTTCAAAATTACGACCTGTAGTTTGATTACAAGGTTTACATGGACAGACGGTCAGACAGACAGACATCGTTGAATCGACTCAGAAAGTGATTCTAAACCGATTGGTATAAAATAATGTCTGTCTTAGATCAATATATTTGTGTGTTACAAACATCAGCACAAACGCATAATACCCTCCCCACCTATAGTAATGTAGGGTATAAAAATATATGTATTAACAACTAAATTTTAAAAAATTTAGAAACTCAAAAACCATGTTTAAAAACCGGCTTTTCTAATCATATATCCACAAATTATAAACTAATCTTGCTGAATTTCAATAGCAAAATTCTCGAAAAGGGTTCCGATCGTTTGATATAAATATTATATATATCAGCTGTTGGTAAGCTTCATAAACGCCATTTCCACCGACACATAGAAGGACGTTCATGGTCCTATCGTCATCATTTCTAACAGAGGATCAGAAAATATAATTTTCTTTCTGAAGAAAGTTGAGAATATTGCTAAGGGAATGAAAAACATAGAAATTTTGCTACATGTGGTTAAGGGTATAAAAATAAGTGGAAAGGTGGTATAAAGTTGGGTCTTCAAAAATCTATATTTAAAAATAATAATAATAATAATAATAATAATAATAATAATAATAATAATAATAAATGTGTATGTTCAAATTTTTTTTTATCAGAATTTTAGTTTTAATCTGAATATATACTTAATACATTTTGTTTTATGTAAAGTAAAAAATATTATTAAAGTTGGGAAAAAATAAAAAATAAAATTTTTGAATCAGTTTTAGAAAATAGTCCACAAATTTGCCATTCTTAAACGGATTTTGCTAAATTTCAATACCAAGATTTTCAAAATTAGAATCCTTTAATATAATCAAAGAAAAATATATTTATTGCACTATGGGATTCAAAAAATTCATTTCAATATATAAACGAAAAGACAAGCAGACGGACTGAAGGACAGACATCCAAACACTTGTTCTAAATAATTATTTTTAATTCAAATAATTAAAAATATTTTTTTATTTTAAAATTCTCAATATATAATTAAAAATTTTTGTATAAAATCCTAATTTTATAATGCATACCCCCCATTATATGTGTAGGGTATAAAAAGGATTTCTTTAAAAATACCTAAAAATGTAAACATAACAAATATGTAAATCTTAACAAATTGTTTTTTGTTGTTGTTATTAATGCTTGCTCATGTACATATAAAGATTTATAAGAAAAACATAAGTTATCAAAAAAAACCGAATATTTAGTATTACCTTTCGTAACTAGAATTATAAATTTCTTTAAAAATTATAAAAAAAGAAAATTTAAAAAACAATTAACTTTAAAAATTTTGAGTAAAGTTTTAAAATTTAATTTCTAAAGAAATATATAATGCTTTATAAAATTATATATTCTAAACATCTTTCTAAACCACCCTAGTTGTTTTAACTTATATCTTTAAGTTTGAAATAAAGCACATTGTAATAAAATATGTTATATTTGTTTGCGATTAATTTAATTTAAAAATTTGTTTTTTATAATAAAATGAATATCAAATAAAAATAGATAAAATTAATAATTGTTAGAAATAAAATTCATTATTCTAGGAGGCGTTGTCTCTTAGTATTGAGCTGTCAAAATTAAATACTTTTTCAATTATTTCCAATATTAAAAAAAAAAAAAAAATTCATAAACTTTATTTGATTTTTTAATAAAATGTTTCTTAAAGGAAAGTTTTAAATTGAATTTATTAATTTTAAAAAGTTTATTGTAGTTTTCTTTAAATATTTATTTCCTTCTAAATATTTTTATAAATTTTTTTAAAATTCTTTCAAAATACATAATATATTTTATATTTGAGATAATGAAACTTGAAATTTTACGGGATGATTGTTCTCAAAATTTTCTGAAAAAATAGTACATATTATCATTTTTAATATTATGAGAAAAATCGCGCATATTTTTAGCTCGATTTAAGAAATTTTAATTAAAAAAAACTCCAGTGTTTTTATATAAAAAACTTTAAGGTAGCTTTAAACATTTGTAGAAGAAAGTGTGCAACTTTCAATGCGTTAATTAGATTTAAATAAAATTTCGTATATATGTAGCAAAATAATATAAAATTTTAAGTTTGGAAGAACGACCCTCTACATATCTCAAAACCAGAGATATGGGGGCTCAAAGTGAGGTACCTGTGATGTTTAATCCCAAAGTTAAATATTTGTTTCCCACCATAATTTAATAGATTTTTATATCTGCATAAAGGCATTTGCTAAAACCTTTCAAAAATATATTTACATGTACTGGATATCTCTTTTAGTTTTCGAGTTATAAGCATTTTATTAGCAATGCAATTTTAACTATATTAATTTTTCAACATTTCGTTTCAATCAACAACAGGATGGACGGAAGGACAAACATCAAAACTCTCTCTAAAAACTTTTAAATTTCAAAAATGCATTTTTTACTAAATGAACAAAACAACAACAAATATTAAAATATATACAACTAAATTAATCGTCATTTTTGATCCCCTTTTAACCCAATGTGCAATGCTTAACATAACATTTGTTATACAAAAATATATTTTTATTGCTTTTGTTTATCTCTCAAAATTTATAAATATGTATGTATGTATGTATGTATGTATGTATGTATGTATGTAGCTACGTATGTTGATGTCGGAAAGATGAGTTGTGGCATTATGCCACACATTTTCTTATTGTGTCTTTGTGACGGCAATCACTCGCTTGGAAAATAAACAAAACGACAAAGAAAAGGTAAAGTTTTATTTAGGTCAGAAGGTTATAACTTTTTTTGGCAGAATTGTTTCTATTTTATATACTTGCTAAAACCAAAGGTAAAACGAATGAATTGGTTATTCTAATGACAATCAAAAATCAAAATTTCTGACCATTTGAACTTTAAAATCAAAAATAATAATGTCCGTCCTTACGTCTAAACGTTCAAAAATTTCTATCACTAACAACTTACTAAAGATTTATTAATTTAAAAATATTTTTTTTTCCATTATTATTTAAATTGAAGGACTTTTTATTAAATTTATAAATTTTTATATAAAAAAAGATAAAAATCAACCTTAACAGCAGAAGCAAAAAACTAGGACTAACACTTAACAGCAACATTATTATAATATTATTTTTCATAAAGAAATAATAATAAAAAAATATTCCTCTATAAAAAAACAGTTTATTTAACTCGCTCTTTGCTGGTTTAGTTAGTGGGTTTTGGTTAAGTTAAGTTTAACGGCATCAACATCGCCAACAACTACAACAATATATAAAAAATATATATATAATAACTAGGTTAATCTTTCTTGATATCATAAACTTATTTACAAAGCTTTAATACCTTCTCAAGTTAACGTTAATGTTGTTACAAACACTATCAACATTATACTCATCATCATCATCAGTAGCAGCAGCAACAACAGCAATTGCAGCCGCAATACCAACAACAGCATCAGTAGCTAAGTATTAGTATAAACTCTTAAAAAGCAACAACAACTATTATAAAGGCTACCAAGTCATTCTTATCTCATCTCACTAACACTACAAGCTAAAGTATAAACTGTTTTTAAAACAACAATTTCTCTGTACTTACTTAACTGATATCCGGTTGGTTTGTAAAGCGAATACAAGTGTTTGTATTGTTGTTATTTTTACCTACTTATGCATATGTTTGTATTTCTGTGTGTGTGTTTTTTTATATATAAAAGCAGTTTTATTTTTTTTTTTTTTTTATTTTTTTAGTTAAAGTTGTGTTAGTTGTTGTAAGTCACTCAGTCTACCACTTGACTTACTTTTTTGTATATTTTGATTTTATGTTTTCTCTTTAGGATTTCTTAGAAAGAGTTTTTTTTTTTGCTTTACTTTTTAATTGGTAATGTTGTCAACGCTTAATAAAGCAGGTAAGAGTTGTAATAAAAATATGGCAAGATAATATTAAATGATATAAATTAAAATTTAATAAAAATCTTTAATGTTTAAAGCGGTAATGAAGAAAGTGTTTAAGAACTATAAATAGCAAATTTAAGACAAATTTACTATAAATAGCAAATTATGGAAAAATAACAATAAATAACAAAACTACATAAATTTTTCGACAATTTACTATAAAAAGAAAATTTACTATAAAAAGAAAATTTATGAAAAAATTTTCTATAAAAAGAAAATTTATGAAAAAATTTTCTATAAAAAGAAAA
>MINK01174535.1:0-13720 GCA_001735545.1 Phormia regina
ATTTAATTATGACTACATATTTTAATATAAAAATTCGTCATGATCTATTATTGAGTAAATGATGTCAAACAGTTTAGACAAAAATTCTTTGATTTATTATCGCCAAAATTCTAAAAAGTAATAAAATAACGTTTTGATAAGTGAGTTTTTATGTGATAAACATGAATGCACTTATGACCTTTTTTAAATGTTCATAAAAATACAATTATTTTTTAGACAGAAACATTAAAAGCACTTAGTTGCTGAAAGATTAAAACTCATCTATTTTAAATATTTACAGTGAAGGAGAAAAATTACTAAAGATTATGAAATATAAAAAAGAAAATATATTGATTTTTTATTTCTTAAATTAAGAATGATCATCTTTCACACACATATTTTCTTGTTTCGGAGTTATGCTAGATTCTCTGTATCGGACTCTCATCATATGAAAACTTTAAAACAATTTAGAAGACAATTATATTACACAAAAACAAATAATTAAATATAAAAATTTGGCTTATTCTTTTCTGAAATCCCAAAAACAAAATTTCAAATACATTTTCAATTGTAATCTTGATGCTTTACAGGATGTTACAACATGAGGCACCACAATTCTTTTTGCTATCTCTGTTTTCTGTTCTTATTTTATTTAATTTTGTTGTTTTTGCTGTTTTTCAAGTTGTACTTAAATTTGTTTTTTTTTTTCTTTCTGTTAACGTGACTCCGTTTAAGATGAGGTGTTTATTATTACCACCAGTTTATGCTGCTTATGGCAGACACAACAACAAACCAATACCATTAACTCCATCAACAGCTTTAACTGCGACAAACAACAATAAAAACAAACAAACACCTTTTTACACTGTAAAGCATCTACTTGTACATCCAAAGTGATTATGAACCTTTTTCTTAATGGCTGCTAAAGTTTAGTTTTATTTTGTTGGTTTTTTGTTTTTAAGACAAATTTTGCTTCTTGTTAAATGGGGGAAAAAACAAGAAAAACTCCACTATGAAATAAGAAACGCCCACATTTACAAATAAATTTACAGCAAAAAAAGTGGCACATAAAAGTTTCAAACTCTTTAGAAAACGAAATGCTTTTGTGCTAAATGTTTAAAGGCAATCTGAAAAGGAGTTGAAATAATTAGTATTTCATCGCATAGACTTATACTATAACTAGTGCAGTTGTTAAAGGAAAGCATGCCAGTAGTTGAAGGAATTACATTGTCGGTAGAGTCTCCCTATACAAACAGGAAACCAAAACTGAAGAGAACAAAAGAAATTTTAAAAAGGATGTGGAAAATTTGACGTTCTTATCTGAGAACATAACATGCGGGGAAAGGAACGAACGATATATTATTATGCTGACACGTACAGCATAATAATATCTCCATTCTTGAGTATCTGAGAAACACAAACTGCAAATTCAAAATTAATATAAGGAACTAAGGAGTGCGATCGAAAAGAAGCCAAGAACAGGACACGGATATTAATACCAAATTTTATACAAAAATGCTCATATTCTATAGTTGACGAAGAAACGTATGTGCTGGCAGAACTTTCGCAACTTATACGGCAAAACTTTTATATTGTAAATGCTTAAAAATATTAAAGATAAGTTTAAGATCCAAAAACAGAAAAAAAATTGCTAAAAAATTCCAGGTATAACAAGCATTTTGCTGTTGCGGCAAAACAGCAAAATTATTTGTTACACTCTGCTATATAAATGCCAAAATATGCATCAAAGAATATTTACAAAAAAGTCTTCTTCTTTTCATAAGAGAGCACAATGTGTCTACACATTTTTGGTCCGGTTTGGTATCAGTATCATGTCTCTACGGTAAGAAAGTTCTGGAGTGGTACCAAAACAATAACATAGTTTTTATAACAAGAGAGGTCAATTCTCCTAATTGTCCATAGCTTAGACCACTGGAGAGTTATTGAACTCTTGCGAAAAGTGAATTGAAGAGCACAAAAAAGGTGTTCCAAAATACCAAAGATTTTTAGAGAATGCACTGTTCCAAAGAAGTGACTGAAGTAACTATGAAATCTCTAACGGAAGGTTTACCAAAAATGGTCCACAAGTTCATAAGTTTTAACTTATATTCTAGTGAAATCTTACGTTGGATTTTTGAGATGTACTGAAAAAATCGGAAATATAATATGTGAATGTTACTTAACAATTTATATTCGATGGAGCATCCACAATCATATACACCAAATGATATTATTCCTGGTTTTGATCGAATACTTTCCTACATTCTCCTCCTTTCTTCCTCTACATCAGGGTTATGATTTCATTAATCTTATCAATTCATCTTTATGTGGTAAATTTTAAAAACCATATTTTTCCATTAAAATGTTCAAAGAATTCAAAAGTTCAAATTACGCAAATATTTGACAGGAGTTATTTTCTTGTGTTTGTTTTCATTGCATGTCGCTTTCAGATTTCTAAAAACTATAAAATTAATACCTACAAAACATATAGCTATTTAAGGATATCTAAAGTCCTGCCCTCCTTAAAGAAATCTCTTTTTCTACTACCCTCGTAAATATGTTTGAGTATTTGTATGTATGCATGCTTGTGAATGGTTATAAAAGGAGCTCCTGTTTTGTTTTTATATATCAATATAATGCTTATGTTTACTCTGGACTCTTAAATTGTTTTTGTTGCTGTTTTGTCTTGCCAACTGTCATTAGTTGGTGTGAAATTTTGCAGAAATTCCAACAAATGAGCACAATATTAAATGCAATTGTTTTTTATTTTCGTTATTTTTCTCAACAAGAGAGCGTAAATAACAAGATGAGTTATGAGATAAATTCTTTTAATGTACAAAAAAAAAAAAACAACAAGTTTTGTGCTCTTTTAAAATGAGAATTTATTTTTAAACAGAAGAAAAAAAAAAATTAAGCGAATTGTTGGCATCACCTCCCCAAAAAGTTTATTTAGTATTTAGGTGTATGTACATATGATGATATGTATGTATGTATATGTGTATAGAAAACTTTGGCGTTCTCTCTTTCTTGAATTGATTTTCTTGCCAAGTGTTAGAACGATACAACTGCTGGATTATTGTTTATATTATTTTCTTATTGCTGCTAATGTCGCTGTTGTTATTGTTGTTGTTGTGATTAGTTATGTATGAATATTGAAATCCCCCCTTTTATCGTCGTTGTGGTAGTCATCGTCGTCGTCATCATCACCAACAACGACCGATGAATGACGCTGTTTTTTAGTTCAATCGACAATTATTATGAGTAAAACCTTCAACGCGTTACCGGCAATATCGCGTTAACAACAAAATCAAAAACGTACGTACGGTTTAAAATATTTTTTCAATATAAGAAAGAAAAATATTAAGAAAAACGGTTGCTATATTTACGCCTAATACGTAGAATAATTTGGTGAAAAAAATAAGTAAATAAACGTGAATGCGAACGCCATTAAATGAAAAGCCGCTAATTGTGACAAAACTTGTATAGAAAGCGTCAACTGTCAAAATACTACTTTAGTTGATTTAACAACTCTCCCCATACACACATACATACTTATACACACATACACCATAGTTTATCCAAACTCACACATTAAGTGGAGAGTTTAGTTTACAAACAAACAAAAACAAAACGTGCGTGTTTACAATTATCTGTTTGATTGTGTGTGTTTTTTTTTTTTTTTTGAGAGTCAGTGCGTGTATTAAAGCATTTTTCTACAATTAAATTAAAAATTTCTCGACAATACGCAAATAATTAACGATTTATTCTGACCACGGTTACACGACCACCGCCACCATCGTCATCATCACTGTCAATTGTTTGGAATTTAAACATCATGTGTAGTCTTTATACTCCACACTTAAACACACACACGCATACACACACTTAAATAAAGATAATGGCGTTAACAGCTTGTCTGTCAATTGAAGCAAAACGGTTACGCTCCATTAGTGTAAACGAGTTTTAAAAAATATTTAAACAAAACTGTGTTTAAAATATAAATTCAATTCAAATCGAAACTAACCGACGGTTGACATCTTAATTGTTTTAAAAGCATATGAATTAAATTAAAATAAATAATTAATAAAAAAATTTTATACATAAAATACTCCCTTAAAATGTGCCAAAAACGTTAAAATTTAATAAGGAAAACGAGTGTGAATGTGATTCTAAGTTTATTTTGAAATTTTTAATTTATTATTGTCAAATTAACTATTTGATATAAAATTGTTGTTATAACTTTGCCAATGGTCACGTGTACTCAACAACGCTTAACTATGCTGCCTTTGGTGCCGATTAATCCTTTCGCTGTAGCACATAAAATAACAAATCCGTCGGCCAATGCAGCAGCCAAAACCAATACTAGTACCTCCTCTACAAATACGAATACAAGCTCAAATACTAAACCTAAATTGGCATTTAGTATAGATGCTTTGGTTGGTGGTGGAGGAGGAGGAGGAGGTGTAAAAGATAGCTTTCGTAAGGAGGATTATGGGTCCCAGCAAAATTCTGCAATACTTTCTACTTTACAAACACCTAAAAGAACATCTAACAGTCCCGAAAGAATTCCCAGTGATAACTGCGGCTTAGTAGCGTTGGAACCTTTGGAACTACGAAATTCTTCAAAAGATATTAAAACCAGCATATCACCCACATCTTCTCAACATCGTCAATCTCCTGTGATAACCTCCAGCCAAGAATCGGGAAATTTAACACCTGCTCGTGAACTTAACAATTCACCTTTACGTGAACATACCCAATCACCCACACCAAATGATCTTGCACCAGCTGCCAGTAGTCGATCGACTACTCCTCTGCATTCTCCCCGTGAAACACAAGACGAACAAAGAATATTTAAAACACAACTGCCCCCTGGTTTAGTAAGACCCTTTCCTTTACCTGCTCCTGCCAATATGCCACTAATAAGACCCCTACATAGTCCCCAAGATTCTCCCTTGATAAATCATCCTTCCTCCTCCAGTTTATTACCACCTCCTCCCAATAATCCTGCTCTCCCTGGCCCAACCTCAAATCCTCATTTATTAGCGGCTCAATTTCAAATGGCTGCCGTATTGGCTCATCATCAACAGCAACAACAACAGCAGCAACAACATAATCCAGCTGGTTCTAATATACCACCTCCACCACCTCATGCTGGTGGTCCAGCACCACCACCTCCCCATTTACCACCACATCTAATGCATACCCATCCTTTGGGTTTATTTCCTCCACATGGACCACATCATCCTCCGTTTGGTAATCCTCACTTAATCCGGGATACTTATCCCTTATATCCCTGGCTACTAAGTCGTCATGGTCGTATATTCTCTCATCGTTTTCCAGGTAATAATTTAAAACAACAAATGTTAATATGTAGATCATGCACAATATTCATATACATAAATGTATGACGAATATGTCGGAATATATAGACAAACCCAACCCAGTTTTTACATAATAGTCGGAAATTAATTACATTTTAATTAAATTGTTTAAGCGTCATTACAAAAAAATATATTCTCAATGTTGGGATATTGTTCATCAGTTTAGCCTAGAAATAGAACAACAAAAACATTTTAATAATTGGCTTCAGTTTTTGGTTACTTAAACATACATATGTATGTGAGTTTTTTATGCATGAAATGAGAGAGTGTAGATGTTTTGTTATACTAATTGGTGCAGCTCTAAGTAGTTGCTTCGATAAGTAATTTAAATAAGTTTGAGATAAAATTTTGTTTCAATAAACACTCTCATGCGGTAAAAATTTACATAACATATGTACAGGCACGGATCTATTAGGTGGGAAAAAAAGAAACTTCTCTCTCCAAAATTGAACGCTTGTTGAAAAGTTTAAGGAAATAATTAAAAAAATCTTTCCAAAGAATTCCTGGTTAGGCGAGATTTATGCAGTTGCAGCAAAATTTGTTACAGTGGGCTCTATAAATAACGAAAAATACAACTAAAAATGTTTGCAAACAAATATTTTTCCTTTCATAAGAGATCACAATGGGTCTACATATTTTTGGCCCGATTTAGTGTTATGTTACTACTTAAGAATGCTCTGAAGTGGTACAAAAACAATTACAAAGTTAATCCTCTAAATTGTCCGAAGCTAAAACTAGTGAAGAGATATTGGACTTTTTGGACATGAGAATTGAAAAGGACCAAAGAAATATTCCAAAATATTGAAGATTTTAGAAGGAGATGGACAGACTGTTCCAAAAGAGTAGTTGAAACAACAATCAAATTTCAAATAAAAGGTCTAAAAGTTCATAAATAGTGTTTAGAAGAATAAAAATTATATTTTCCTATGATCTGTAGTGTATTATCAATTAAACAAAAGAACAATGAAAGCTCTATTATTAACAGATTCCAAGTTTTATGTATGTTAAGATTTTTTCGATCGCACTCCTTAACAAATAAATAACTTTTGGAGATTTTCAACTATTTCAGAAATTAAATAAATTTTTTTTTTCAAGTAGAAACATATCGTATTCCCTTCAAATATTATTTTTTCTGACTAAATTGAATTGCATACAAATACGATATTTTTGTATTCAAAAAATATTGAAACACGTAGAGTCTACACGAGAGGTTTTTTTATTATAAAAAGTAGATACAATTTTATCATGTTTAATCAAATTTTAATGATTATATTTGTTTTATCATTTACATTTCATTTTATTTTCATAAAGGATTGCGCTTTTTTCTTAAAAAAAAAATAAATAAATATCAACAAAATACAAGAGCAACAAGACTTTTGATTGCAAATTAATTTTCGCTTCAGCTTTAAAAATTATATCATATCGCTGCAGTAATAACCCTTTGGTCCACATGTGATAAAATCATGATCATGATAAGAATTTGACTTTTATTATGATAGGAAAATCTCTCGCGTAGACCCAACGTCAGAAAATTAAAAATTTTCTATAAGTTTATTATTAGGAAATCTAATTTAGAAAATATTTGTTTCAGTGACAGTGACAGTAAAATATTATGTTAACAATTGTTATGGATGCAACAAAAAAAGAAGAAAAAATCACAAAAAACATAATAAAAATAATAATAATAAAAAATAATTAATATAAGCAATTTCGTAATTGAAGTCGATTTTAACTTTTTTCTGTGTTAACCCTTTGAGACCCTATTTTAAACCAGCTGTAGGAAAAACAAAACTTGTACATTTCTTTATTTATTAAGAATTTTGATTTTGTTTGTAAATTCATCATAAGGGAATGGTTTGTTGTTTTTATCAATTTAATATTTTAACGGTATTGAAAATTTTTTAATTATTTATAAAAAATCTTATTTAAAATTCAAATATAAAAAAAAAAAAATTAAAGAAATTTTCTAAAAATTTACTTTTTTTAAATTTTCAATAAAATATACTTCTAAAATTTTACTTAAAAGAAAAATTACAAAAAAATATTTAGAACATGTTCTAAAATTATAGTCCTAGAAGTGGTTTAATCTGAACCACTTATGATTCTTTTATAATATCCTTAGAACTTAAGAAAATAGCCCATTATAATAAAAAATAATAAAATAAAACATGAAACCGTTACTTAATGCTTTTATAAAACTAGTTCGATATGTGACAATTTGGAACAAAAATCATTGCTTAGTTCTAGAACCGTATCATAGAATTAGTACTGGCTAGCAAACACTTCCACAGAACTAGTTCTGAAGGTTACAATTTCAGACAAGTACTTGCTGAAATTAGTAGTAGGACTAATATAATTTTTCCTGGGAATATATTAAATTCTATAATTAATATTTCTATTAAATTTTCTTTCTATAGGAAATTTTCCTACAATAGGAATTTATTCAAACAATTGTTCATTTTATAAAAAATTTTAAGAGATAATTTATTCAAATTTTATCAAAAATTTTTTAGTTTTTAAGTTTAACTTTAATTTGGAACGATTTTGGTAAAATGTAGAAATTATTTCTTATTTATAGAATTAGTTTTATTTCTTACACCACCATAGGTTTGTTTGTGGAAATATTGTAACGCAGGAAAAATCTTCATACACCCACCTAAAAGTATACCGTTCGACTCAGAATCATTTTCTGAGTCGATTTAACCATGTCTGTCCTATTGATTTTGGTCATGATCGGCCCATTATTTCACCTGCCGCCCATACAAATATTCTCCCGGAATAGAGTTTTAATGAAATCGGGAATCACCAAAAAGTGCATAAATACATGTAAATCTTAGTATAGACGTATTATTTTGTAAAAGTATTTTATATTTTTCACTTAATACAAGTATAGGACCATAATTGGCTCCTTTGCGATTTTTGGTAAACATAGGCAATGGTATAGAGTATTATATGGTCGGGCTTAACCGACTACACCTTCTTCTCTCGTTTTATTTATTTTCAATCTAAAATTCTCAATTTGTTTAGAAATTTCGATAAAATCCACTTTTTTTCACCTTTAATTGCCAATTAAATGGAAAAATAATTTCAAATTTTATTAAATTATAAATTAGTCCACGTATAAATAATGTAATGTTTACTATTATTTATATACAAATACATAGATACATATAAGTTCAAGTATGTGTTTATATTTTTACGCATATCTAACTTTTCCGTAAAAAACACTTCATTTTCTAGCTGCTGCTCATCTTTTTTTTTTATACAGAGTATTTTTTTTCATGTGTTCTTTATATCACAAGGCAATTCGAGCAAACGCTAATGCATTTTTAATTGAGGTTTTATTCTGTTTTTTTTTGTGGCCGACCATAGCAATATGCCACGCCAAAGATACAATAGCAACAAAAAACACAACACAAGGTGTATTTTATAGCGTTCATTCTTCTACGTACGTTTGTTAAAATTTGCTCTTTTTTTAGATCTTTAACTGGTTGAATTGTTATTTTGTTACGTGCATGTATGTATTGTATTTTGGTTTAAACTTTATCATTTATTATTATTTGATTTGTTTTTGTTTGTATAAATGTATATGTTTGTATACATTCTTAACTAGATGATAATGTTTATTATGTTTAAATTATTATTATAATAACATCAGTCACATCAAATTAGTAGTTGGTTCTTTATTGAAGAGTTAAACGTTGATGAATGTGTGTTTTTTCCATTAATTAACAGAGAATGTTGGAAAGTACGTCTGGTCTAAAATGCAATAAAGTCTTTAAATAAAAAAAGATAATTATTTTTTTTAAAGAGGGAAGGATACAAACTTAATGTTATTAACATTTGTATTCGTTTTTTTTATAATTAAGTGATCTATTTATTATAAATTTATTGATTTGTAGAACAATTTTAAAAAAGAGTTGTTAATTTTAAAAGGGCGTTGCTATAATGTAGCCGTTTTTAAAATATGTTTTCATATATATTTTATAAAATATATCATTAATTATAAAAATAAATATTTCAAAATTTTATGGAAAACTAGAAGGCGTTTTCGAGTTTAAGGTGTTTTTCAACAGTGAATCCTTTAAATTAATATGTATGTATTTTAGATAGAAATAATAAATCAACAAATATTGATAAGATAATTTAATCGAAGAAAAGTTGATTTGATTGTTAAATTCATCTAAAGTAAAATATCTCAATTACATTAAGAAACATATAATTATATTATATTTTATATTAAAATTAAATTATAACATCCCAGGAAAAACTTCAAAAAATGTGCTAAAATTATTGGTTCTAGAACTATTGTAATCAAAACACTTCAGACTTTTTAGTAACATCCTCAGAACTAGTGGTAACTAACTATGATACTAATGGGGTAGAACTTCAATCTGGTTCTAAAGATAAAATATCTCTACTTTAGATAAATTCATTCTTTCTTCGATTAAATTATTTTATCTATATTTATTGGTTTATTATGTCTATCTCAAATAAAATCAAATTAATTTAAAGGTTTTAGAGAACTATTGTCTTGCAACTTAGTCTGTATGACTTCGTCATCACTTCAGAGAAAAAATCACTGGTTCTACAATGAATTCACACAGAGAAAAAATATGGTTCGGGTGACCATAAACTAAGAGCAACATACTATGATTGAAAATTAGAATTAAATAGTGGCTTTAGAAAAATAGCCCGAAGAATAAAAAACAAAAATACGTTCTGAAACAGTTCTCCTAATGCTCATATAGTCGCTATGTTCCTGAAATGTGGCAAATTTCGAAGAAAAACTATATGATTAAAGAACTAGTTTGATAGAACTGTTCCATAGATTAGATTACTCGGCTAGTTAACACTTCCATAGAACTAGTTCTGAAGGTGACAATTTCTAACAAAAATCATTGGTCGTAACACGCCAAAGTATTGACAAGACATAGCTTACTTTTCTATGTTCTGCGAAGTAGTTGGTTAATGAACTATACACATTTCCTAGGTATGTCAAGAAAGTAAAAGAGAAAATTGGAACTTTTTTATAATTTGAATTATTTCCCAGTTTTTATAATAATCTTTGTGTGAAACGTTGTAAATTGAAAATGAATTTTTAATTGAATGAATTATTCTGGTGATATTTTTTTTTTTTTTTTTGTAAAAAAATAGCTTGTACTTGGTTAGAAATAATAAAAAATGTTTACTGCTGCATTTATTAGTTAAATTTTAAAATATTTGTTAAGCCATTTTTCCAGCAGATTTTTTTAAATATTATCACTACAGCAAAGAGAACTGATTAAAAACTAGTCACGAGACAGGTTCTCAGTGCTAGGGACCGGTCTCAGTTCTTTAGCTTTATATGAGAGAAACATGTCAATTTTGCATGGGATTGTCATTGGAGCTGGCTAATTAAGATAGGTCACAGGACTGGTACAAAGAGACAGGTTCAGTCTCGATTAATATAAAAAAAATGTTATAAAGATTTGATAGTTTTTTTACTTTTGAAAATTTCTTTATCATTAGTGTTGTTAAATTTATGTTTTATTTTTACTTTATGATTTTTTCTTAATGTCGATGGCATCCTCCCCAAATCGAACCCATGCTGGTCTAAAGTATGTTGTGTTATAGGCTTCTACGTTAACCACTAATTATCATTTCACGGGAGTTGTTGATTGCACATTTCATAAGCATGTTAAAATTGACTCTCAACGGTTAAATAGTGAGTATGTTTGTTTCAACTGGTTCTCAACTGGAACTTCGGTGACGAGTTCCAGTCAATTGGTACTCAACTGATACTGAGGGATCGGTTCATTGATACAATTGGCACACATTTTACGCAGGGATAATACGCAATTCTACTTTGCAAATGAATTACGTTGCACCAAATGCAGCAATATACAATATATATATCTTTCTTAATTCAAAGTACAGCTGATAACAGCTGTTTAGGAGATTGAAAAAAAAAATGTGTTGATAAATTAAATTTCTTAAAAAATTCGTAAATTATTGAATCAAAAATTTTCTCTTTTCTATTTAATAGTAAAGTTGAAGGGGAAAAGCTATATTTCATTAAAATCAATAGAAAATGTCATAAATTAATAATTTTTAATAGCATATATTCTCTTAATTAAAAATTTTATTTGTATAGTCAATATTTTGAATCGATTTATGTCAAATATGAATCATTATATTAAAAACATATCCAGTTTTTTGTTAAATGAAAACAAGCGAGGAAATTTTAGAACACCTTCTAAAATCATTAGTTCTACAGCTGGTGTCATCAGCACCACTTTATTTTACAACATCCTCAGATCTGGTTCTGACACTAATGGAGTAAAACCTATTTCTAGAACCTATTAGTGCTTAAGAACTAATTCTGTATGATATCTGCGTCACTTCTGTGAACAAATTAATGGTTCCCGAATAACTTAATAGAACTGATTAAAAAACTTGTATTAAAAATTTCACATATTTAAAAATTATAAAAGTATTTACAAAATTAAATTGAATTTCAATTGGATAAAAAATAAAAAACAGGTTCTGAAACCTGAATCGGCTATTTTCATGTGTTCTGGAACTAGTTGTAGAACTAATACAATTTTTCCTGGTAATTATGTTTTAATCTTTTTCAAATTTATATAGTTATATTTTATTTTTTTTTTAATTTTATCAATATATAAAAAATGTATTTTATAATCTTAATTAACTTACAAATTCCAGGCTGCGAAAGAACTACTTTTAGTCGTCCTAATAAATTTTAATGCAGTCAAGTGTAAATTAATCCTTATTTTCCAGACTTATTTCACAGAATTTTACAGGAAATTTGATCAAAATTCCTAGCGAATTAAAGTTAAATTTATCTTATTGTTATGGGAAATTACAACAAGTTTTTTTTTTTTGTTTTTTTTGAACACAGAAAAAAGTTAAAATCGACTTAAATTACAAAGTTGCTTATATTAATAAATTTTTAATTGATTTTAATCATCAAAATGATGATATTAATAAGCCCGGGTTCACACACAGAAATTTTTCTTGCCGCATTTCTGAGTACAGGAGATAAAAGATAATACTAAACTTTTATATTTTCTTCACCTCTCTCGTTTACAAAGTCGGAATTGCGGCAAGAAAAATTGCTGTGTGTGAACCCCGATTAACTGCTATAATTGATTTTATTATTATTGAAAGTTTTATTAAAAAATAATTTAAAATATTTTTTTCTGTGCAGTGCTTCATTTCAAGAAGTTGCTAAATTTAGAATGAAGCTTTCATATTCTTATTTAAAGTTAACTTTAGTTTCTCATTTAAAAATTACAAAATAAAAAATTTAAAAAAAATGGATCTAAAACATAACAAATTTCAATTCCAAATATTCTAAGAATTTTTACTTAACTAATCAAGTTTATAAAGGACTTTGATACAATTAAATTCTATTGAATAAATAAAACAAGATCCTTTCTCAAAAAATTCATTATCTTATATAAAAACAAAAACACGCAACTCTTTTCTCTTAATCAAACCCATTTCAAACCACAAATATTAAAATTCTATAAAAAAAATATAATGAACTATTAAATGATGTAAATGTTAATTAACAATAAACAAAATTCATATGAATGTGTGTAATTCCAGGAATAGTTAAATTTCTATTTAATTACAAATGAGATATAAAAAATAAAAAAAAAATCTAAACATTTATAAACTCCAAACTAAATGAGAAACATTTTGAAAGTATTACCAGTAAGAGAATAAATAATATACAACAATAACAAAGAAATTTATTCCCAAAGGTGTCGGTTAAATCGGATTAACATAAATATGGTATAAAATAATTAATATAATAACAAAAAAGCAACAACAAAAACCACACCAATAAATTTATTAGAAAACAAGGTGTATAAATGGATCATCGTACACACAACTAAATAAAAAGAATTATTTACTCATAATAAACAAATATGATTTTGTTTTCAGTTCACTTTTTTATTTCACTTTTATAAGAACATTTACTCGTATGAATAAATAAATAAAATAATAAAAAAAAAAAAATAAAAGGTTCTTCTTCCAACGGCGCAAAACAATGAAACGCCTTTTTATTCAAGAAATCGATCTTCTTCTTCTGGCGCAAATGCACGGCAGGGTCTCAACGCAGTCGCATTAAGATCTAAAGCATTTTGGTTTCGGGGGTTACTGCTCACTACTACTTATACACAACAAACAACAAATAATTCTAAGAATTATTAAATACAAAAATAAAATACAAAAAAGAATTGAAGAAAGAATGATGTTTTTTTCTTTTCTTTTAGCAGTGATGACGGTAGTCAATCAAATAAGTCAAAAAAAAAAAAAAAAAAAAAAACTGGCATATAAAA
>MINK01174538.1:0-11482 GCA_001735545.1 Phormia regina
TTATTTTGTTCATCTTCATTTTATCTCAATATTTAATATTCTTTGCTAAAAATAAATATTATAATTTTTCCCCAAAATAAAATTTCAACAGTCTGTCCAAGATGTAATCAGACAAACATAAAAAGCTAATGTTAGGCATTAGTATTGAGTTAAATTATATTTGATTACGTGACATATGGGCAAATTAAATTTGTATTAAAATTCATAACAAAATATGAACATTATGACGTATGATTAATATTAAATTAATGACGAAATAATATTATTCATACGCATGAGACGCCCACAAACAGGAAATAAAGAAATTTGTTAAATATTTATCGTTAATATAAAGTACATATGGTAGTAATATTATATATAGAGTACATTATGTATTAAGATTAGGAAATTAAGTTTAAAATAAATTTGTTTTTAGGAATAATGGCAGAAGTAATGTGGGTTTAAAAATAATTAAAATTTTTATATTTCGTTAATTTCTTTAATTTAATTTATGTCAAATTTATAAGTCAGTCATATTATTATTATTATTATTATTATTATTATTATTATTATTATTATTATTTTAAGATTTTGTTTAAATACCTCATGTTCTTTTAACTATTAAAAAAAAATCATGAAAACATTTTACAACGCCGAAAAACATAAATTTAATAGTTTATATTACTATCCATTTTTATGTCACCTCATAAAGCCATTATTACTTAATAATCTCTTATATCAAACCACAACTTACCATGTAAACTACCCAATGATGTCTGCTTGATGAATTGATAACGTTTAAATAAAACCAAAGCACCAAATAGAAAAACTATAATAGCTATTATGGAACCCAGTAAAACGATAAACCATGTCTGAGTTAAAAAATCATCCGCTATATCACGATTGATGGGATATCTGCAAGAAGAAAAAAGGTGAAAAAAACATATAAACCAACATTAATTTACACTGCCTTGTATAAAGTCACTAAAATGAGTGACAACATTAAATAGTGAAATGTTTGAAATATGTATGTTTGCTATGTAATACTATGTACAATCTACTACATAACTCACACTTACAAACATAACAATAACTTACCTAGTATAACCAGTATCTAATGATTGTGTTCTGGGATCCATACGCAATACAGCCGGTTTACTAAAAGGACCAACACCTACTTTTGTGGCTGCTGCCACAGCAATATAATAGGTAACACCTGTGGTGAGATTGGCCAGCAACAGGGTTGGTGAACTGGCATCTATTGTCATATTTTTATAAATACGTGTTGTATTATGAACATCTAAACCTTTGACAATCACATTGTAATTGGTTAATATACCTAAATAGTGTTTTGGTGAATAAATAGAAAAGAAAGGAAACACAAAGTGATTAATTGCAGGTATAAACATATAAATATCTAAAATTTAAAGAATTTATTTATTTAAATAATTTGAATTTAGAGTATTAAGTTTTAAATAATAAATTAATAATTTCATTATGCGTATTTCTTACCATTTCTAGTTCTATTGGGATATGGTGGCTGCCATTTTAGGAATACTGAAGTACGATTAAATTGTATGGCTTCCATGCCATGTGGAGGTGATTCGGGTACTAAAATTTAAGAAAATTTATACAAATTTTGTATTAAATTGATTGAAATATTCTGTTTATATAAAAAACAATTATTATAAATATTAATAATAAGCAACGAATAGGGTAAAGTGTGCTGCATTTTTGTAGTTAATTAATTTTTAAAAATAATAATCCAAAAAACTTTTTTTATTCAAATATTCTTTTACAATATAACTACAAAATGTAAAAAAAAGAAAAGATATATATAATTTTGAGAAAAATACAACAACAATACTTAATATTATTTTAGCCTAATCCATTACACTTAAATGTATTACTGTATTTTTTTTTTTATTTCTCTGTAATTTTTACTGATTTAACAATAAAATATCAATTTATAAATAACTTTTGTAAAAAAAAACTTTTTGTAAAAAATAACTTTTTTTATTGTTGAAAATGTTTCTATAGGCCTTCAGTATCAACTTTTGTTCCACGACTTCTTAATAATTTATTTGAAAAATTACCATTATTTTTAATTTACTGAAGAAAATCAGTAAATTAAATTCAGAGTTCAACCAAATGATGTTTAGCAACTTTGTACAAATCATTCGAAGAGTATTTATGCTGAACATATAAAATCATACTATTTGCTAACACATGGTGCTTTTAAATTTAAAATAATGAAATCCCTAATCCCGGATTTTGCAAAAACCAGTTCCCTTTGGTATCCCTAATATCAAAGTATTTCCTAAAGATTTTATGATCCTTTTTCAATAGCTAATTTAAAAAAAATTAAATATTGAGTAAAGAAGATTTTAAGTCAATACCTTGGGTTAGGTTAGGTTATAAGGGTGGCCTGTTATAGCGAGTGCACTCGGAAGCCGTTATGCTCATTGTGATGTCCCATTTGAGAACAAAAACTCCTCTCCCTTCGCAGAAACCAACCCGTTCTTCTAACAAAACTAATTAGGTTTGAAAGTGGCATGTCATTGAGACAATTCCGATCATGAAAGAGTTGTCTACCGAGTTGTCTCAGTCTACGCCCTTTCAGTGCTGGCCATTCACATAACAAGTGCTGTACGGATTACTATTCTTCCTTATCTAAACAAATTCTACAAAAGCTATTCCCTAGGTAACCCATTTGTTCCGACATGCCAGTCAATACCTTAACAGGGTAAAAGATGTTGGATTTAAAAATGTCATTTCTTTTTTCTAAATTAAAATTTTCTTTAAAATATATAATAATTTTATATTTTTGAGAAGCTTATTTCCATGGAGGTAATTTTAAAATAAAACACAATCTCAAAAACTTAAGCATTGGAGGTAATAGAGGAAGGTATTCATCATTATCTTTATTAAAAAAAATACTTCAAAAAATCTAGTGCTCAAGGACCTCACAAAAAAATACATAAAAAAACAAAACTAAAAAAATTACACATCCTACATTCACATGCATTTATTCATGACTCTCAATCAGTCATTCATTTCAAAATATTTTTACACATAAAACATTTCTTCTACATACATATACACATTCATAATCGTATGTATCTGCAAACACTTACCATCTTCCATGGTCATGGCATATTTTGAATTAGATGGTTTTCCTATGACGCTTTTGTAAAATGGCACAAGAAAAAACTCATATTTACTAGCCTTCGCCAAACCATTTACCGTACAAGCACTAGCCCCATTGCCAGCATTTAATACAGTCATCATTTTATACTCAACCGAATGCAATTCTCTGGCATAAATATAAAATCCTTCAATATATTGACCGCTATCAATATCCCAGGCTAAACGTACACTTGACGAATCGGAAGCATTTGCTTCGAGTAGCTCAACAACATCATTTGTTTGTAGCAGAGTTTCCACTTCGGCAAGCATTAAATCAACATTTCCGGCACCATCGATGGCAGATGATGATGTAGAACTGCTGCCACGATGTCCTCTTGTTACCAATTGACCAGCAATTATTGTCTCCGAGATGGGTGAGGGTGGCGAGAAACCTAATGCATTTTCAGCTCTTACAATAAACATGTATGCTGCACCATTTATTAGGCCATCAACTGTAAAAATGGGTTCAGTCAAGCGTGCCGCAATTGGTATCCATGTTTTGCTCTTGTTAGTGGAATACATTTCCACCGAATAGCCTAATAGGGGTGAGGCACCAGGTTTATCACTTGTTGGCCAAACAATTGTTAAAGCATTTGTAGAGGCATTTAATACTTTGGGTTGTCCGGGTGCTGTGGGACATTTACTTTGTTCTGGTGCACGATAGAATTTTATATTGGGATTCGTGGGCACTTCAATGCGTAAGAAACCACTCCAAGTACTTTTACCCGTACGACTGCTAGCCACACAAGTATATAAACCCTGATCTTGTTGTCTATCTAAATCGGAAATTATTAAATCTCCTGCTGTGGTTATATTAATTTTTGCCGTTTGATGTACGGGTATGCCATCACGATACCAGGATATAGTGGGATTGGGTAAACCAATTGCTTTACAATGTAAAGTAGCTAAACTCTTAACAGGCAATGTTTGATTGACAGGACCCATGATAATAATAGGCGGCGGCCTATCCTCTTGAGAGTCCAAAGTTAATTGGGCTCTTGTAGTTATGGTGGCCACTTCATTCATGGCATTACATACTATAACCAAATCTTTATCACTACGTTGAAACTTGGTTAGCGTTAGAATAGAATGACCATCTTCAGTGTTTATGCTTTGAAAACGATCTAAAGGTGGTGCTCCCGGAAATATAATAGTACGATTGTTTTTTATAGTCCAAAATATGGTAGGACGTGGATTACCAGAAGCTCGACATTCAAAAGAGGTATCAGCACCTAATTCTACAGATTTACTAGTAGGACGTTGTATAAATTTGGGAGGTGCTACAAATAGGGAGGTTGTACAAAAAAACCAAAGGTAAACTAGCTGTTGTAACAAGGTTCTAAGGATTTATAGCTAAAACTAGTAGATAATTTGAGTCAAACTTACCATATACAGTGAGTGTGCCCATGGCGGAAATTTCACCCACTACATTGTCAGCCTCACAGCTATATTCACCCTCATCGGCCACAGTGACACGTTCCAAACGTAAACTTCTGTCTTCAAGGACACTAACACGATCTAAAAAGGAAAGTAATATTAAAATTATGAAATTTTAATCATAAAATTTAATCACATTGATATTGATAAATTTTGTTATAATATTGCAATCAATATTTTTTATTCCAAGTTTATCTTTTCACTTTTATTGTTCCCTGTTTCTATCTACCTTAACCAGTTCATGTTTTTTCCAGTAAACTTTGTTTTTGTCTTTTTAGTGACTTATCAAACAAATGTTATACCATTTTTAAACTTCCATCAACATATCCTTTTTTCTTATTCTCTTTTTTTTCAGAAATTGTAATCCTTTTAAATGTTAAAGTCATTTATCTACAAATGTAACTTACGGCGTTGGCATACATTTACAAATGCATAGCAACAAACAAACACACACTCACTCAGTCATCAGTTAGTACATAAATCACATTCACAATTATTTTGTAGTTTTGAAAACATTTTAACTCTATCACTCTATATGTAAGAGAGTGTATTTGGATATCTATAGGGTAGGTGGGTGTAGAAACAATAATTCATGTTAGATACCACAACAACATTGTTGATACTTTGTTAGAAATGGGGAAGGATGCAAAGTAAAAATTGGAATATAAAACTTCATTACTTTGTTTATACGACAGGCATTTTTAAATGAAATTTGGAAAATATCATGAATGATTTTGAAATGGGACAATACTACTTTAAAATCATGAGAGAAAATATTCTTTATAATTTATTGAGATTTAAAAATCCTACAATTTGAACTAGAATCCTTCGCACTTAATTCTTTGGCTGTCATATAAAATAGTTAAGAGGAGAATATCTTATCCTCTTATCCTTAGATCTAGGATAAGAGGATAGAGTTCCAAATTTATTCAATTTAATGCCATGTATATTAGCTTTATACTCAAATACATTTTGCGCCGTATATTCGACAATAGCGGGTTTTTTATATTTAAAAAAAGTATTTATTTTTTTTCAAATAATTTTTACTAAGAATTTGAGAACATTAATACGAACAAGTAAGAGTGTTTTTTATTCCCAGATAAAAATTCTTCTTAACAAAATATTTTCATATAACCAAACTAAGGTAAAAGGGGTTTGTTTAGGTTACAACGAAACCCAAATGGATAAGACACCACAAATGCTGATGAAGTGTGTAGCGGCACAGAAAATACATATTCCATTCTGCTGGTGTCTAATTATAGTCCACAAACTCTGCTTTGGTACCGCTAAACAGAGACAACAAGGCAATTTACAATTGCAAACTTGTTTAGACTTAATAAAATTTAATTTACATTCGGGCCCACTGTACAACTATATGTCAGCTAAGTGTTAAGAAAATACTTTAGCAATGCTTTTAAATTTAACTTAACTTTTGGGAAGAACCATTTTCTTTTTTTTTTGAAGACTATTGGTAAGCCTTCAAAACTTTAGACATTTAGCTTGTACACACTTTTGTGACACACTGTATTTATCATACATACAAAGAGGAAAAGTTTAATATTATATGTTATTGTTAAATTATGTTCTCAAGTACTTTATAAGATATTGGATATAATACAAATATTACATCGATAGATACTTTTTATAACTTAAGTAGATTTTGAATTTCTAACGAACAAAACAACACCACCACCACCAATTTTACACACATACACTCGTATAAACGCAAAATACTTGTACTTGATGTAAAAAGATTTTTTTGATGTATAAAATGCATTAGTTTCAGGTTAAAAGATCTTTTTAATTTTTCTTCTTTTTTTTTGCTGCATTTGTTAATCTTTAAAAACCTTTAATTGTTGATGAACTACGAGACATTTATTTATTGTTGTTGTTGTTTTTGGGTAAAAGATTTTTCTCTTCTTTTTTTTTGGTGTGTGTGTGTTTTGTTTAAATTTAAATTCTGCTCCTTTTTTTATGAAAAATTACATTTTTTTAAGATTGATATTTGAAGATTAAATGATTTCTTATGTTACACAAAATCAAAGAAGAAAAAACTTAAATGTTTTTTTTTTTCTCTTTTTGTTGTTTTGTAAAATTAAATAAAAATCATTTTAAATACTTTAAAGGTGTGTCCATATTATATTGAAATTTGATTACAAGAGATTTGAAAAATAAAATAACAATGAACTTGGTTTTTGTTTTAAACAAATTCTTTTTTTTTTTTCAATACAGATTTCAATAATTTGATATAGTTTTTAGTAGTAACAAAAACAAATTGATATTTTATTTATTAAGTTATTTAAATTTATCCAGATACTTTGAGTCATGACCTGATGTCTTTTAAAGGTCATTTTATTATTGACAAACTATCCTACTAAGTTATCACGTTTGAGATTTATGAGTTTAAATTCTCAATTTCAAAATCTCATTTCATTTCATTTCCTGCTTTAAAGGGAAAAATGTTCATTGAATTTCTTGTTCGGGAAGTACTCATAAAGTTTTTACAATTTCATTACATACTTTACATATTAAAGAGTTTCTTTTGTTTTATTTTTATTTTTCTATCATTTTTTCTTAAGACCATTTTCACAAGGTGATTAAAATCTTTTTACCTGTTTTAACTTAAAATAAACAAATAAAATAACGTACCTGTCCTTCATACACACACGCATGTAATTTGATTTAAACATCATTTTGAAAATCCTTTTTAACAAAAATCTTTGTATTTTAGTTTGAAAAATGATCAGAAGATTTTAAGGAGTTTTCTAAACCGTAAATGACTGATAAGAAATTTCAAACTACATACTAGTTACAAGACTTGTCAGTAATATGTCATTGACAGTCAAATCACTTTTAATTCTTCAACAAACATTTACTTAAAGATTTCACAATTGTTGTGATTGTATGTGTGTGTGTCAACATTGTAAATTGGTCGCCAGTTTAGAAAATTCTTATTTAGATAAATATGTTTAAAAAAATATATAAAAAATTAACAGTCATTAATTTTAATTGTTTTCTTTTTTAAAAAAAAGTAAAGTATTTTACTTCCATTGCAATAATTACAGTTTGAGGTTGAATAACATGAACTTGGTTTGGGATTTAATTGCAAGCAGTGAGTTTCTACGGGTGACTAATGAAACTTAATTGTTGCAATTAAAATTTTGTGTTAAAAAGAAATTTGAAGAACTATTTTCTCAAAAGACAAATTTAACAAAAAATTTCCATTTTTACAGAAATTTAACTAAAATTTCCTATAAAAAAGAAAATTTAATGAAAATTTCTTAAAACAAGGATATTTAACGAAAAATTCCCGTAAGAAGAAAATTTAACTAAAATTCCCGTAAAAAGAAAATTTAACTAAAATTCCCGTAAAAAGAAAATTTAACTAAAATTTTTTATAAAAAAGGAAATTTAACTAAAATTTCCCATAAAAATGAAATTTAGCTTAAATTTCCCATAAAAAGGAAATTTAGATTAAATTTCCCATTAAAAGGAAATTTAATGAACATTTCGTATATAAGGAAATTTAACGAAAATTTTCTATAAAAAGGTACTTTAACAAATATTTCTTATGAAACGGAAATTTAGCTAAAATATACAATAAAATATTTGACGCAAATTTACCATAAAAAATAAATTAAACGCAAATTTCTTATAAATAGGAAACTAAAGGCAAATTTCCTATAAAAGAAAATTTAACAAAAAATTCCCATAAAAAGGACACTTGACGAAAAATACCCAATAAAAGGTAATTTAACGAAAAATTCCCATAAAAAGGAAATTTAAGGAACATTTCCTATAAAAAGGAAATTTAATGCAAACTTCCTATAAAAAGGAAATTTAAGAAATATTTCCATAAGAAGGAAATCGAAGGAAAATTTCCTATAAAAAAATTAAATTCATCTAAAATTTCTATAAAAATGAAATTGAATGAAATTTTTCTGTAAAAAGAAAAATTCAATAAAATTTAATATAAAAAGGAAATTAAACGAAATTTTGCTATAAAAAGGAAATTCAATTTCCGATTAAAATGAAATTTACCGAATATTTCCTTTATAGAAGAAATCCAATAAAAATTTCCTTTAAAGAAGAAATTCAATGAAAATTTTCCTTAAAGAAGAAATTCAATGAAAATTTCCTTTAAAATGGAAATTTAAAAAAAATTTCCATAAAAGCAAATTCAATTAAAATTTTCTATAAAAAATTCAACTAAAATTTCCCAAAAAAAGATGAAAATTAACTTTCATTTATAAAAAAAAAAAAATTAATGAAAATTTCCTTTAAAAAAGGAAATTCGACAAAAAATTAAAAAAAAAAAGAAATTTAGTGAAAATTTCCTTTAAAACATGAAATTAAATGAAAGTAAAAAGCAAATTCAATGAAAACTTCCTATAAAAGGAAATTCAATGAAAACTTCCTCAATAAAGGAAATTCAGTGCAAATTTCATATAAAAACGAAATTAAACGAAAATATTTTATAAAAGAAAATTTAACGAAAAAAAATTTCCTATAAAAAAATTTTCTATAAAAAAATTTAACGAAAAATTTCCCATAAAAACAAATTTAATGAAAAATTTCTCATAAAAAGAAATTTAACAAAAAATTTCCCAAAACGAAAATTTTACGCAAAAATTCCATAAAAAGGAAATTCAACGAAAAACTTTCCTTAAAAAAAGAAATTTAACGAAAAACTTCCCGTAAAAAAAGAAATTTAATGAAAAACTTCCCCTAAAAAAAGAAATTTAATGAAAAATTTCCCATAAAAAAAAAATTTAACGAAAAAATTTCCCATAAGAAATGAAATTTAATATAAAATTTCCCATAAAAATAAATTTAACGAAAATTTTTCCATAAAACAAAAGAAATTTAACAAAAAAATGTCTTATAAAAGAAATTTAACGAAAAATTTTCAATAAAAAAGAAAATACAGCGAAAAATTTCTTATAAGAAAGAAACTTAACGATAAATTTCCTATAAAAAGGAAATTTAACGAAAAATTTTGTACAAAAAGGAACTGTAACGAAAAACAAAAATTTACAATAAAAATAGAATTTAATATAAATTCTCTAATAAAGAATAATTTATTATAAATTCTCTAAAAAAGGATAATTTATTATAAATTCTCTATAAAAAGACAATTTAACGAAATTTCTCTATTAAAAGAGAATTTATCGTAAATTCTCTATTAAAAGTAAATTTATCGTAAATTCTCTATAAAAAAGAGAATTTATCGTAAAATCTCTATAAAAAGGGAAAGAGAAAAATGTTTTTCTTTGAAAAAAAAAAAAATCTTACAAAATAAAAACATTGAAATTTTCGTATAAGAAATTTTATTTTAAAAAGATAATTTATCGGAATTTTCTATAAAAAAATTTCAACAAATTTATCTATTTTTTAAAAAAAGAAAATTTTNNAGTATAAATGATTGTGCAAAATTTTATGAAGATCATTCCATAATTGATAATAGCTCCTATATAAGACCCAATTTTTAAATGTGGGATCTATAAAAATCGAAAAATTTTTTTATGTTTTAATTCTGTGAGTGTTTGTTGTAAATTTTCATATAACAGCGCACTCTATCGAAGAAGTTTATAACTTTATTACGTTTGAGAAAAAGTGTAGTCTACTTTATGGCGTAGTAATATAAAAATAAAAACTGTTATAAGCGCCACCTATATGTGATATATACTTTTGTGGAGAATTTCGATATTTAGTTGAAACTATATAAATGTAGATGGCGTTAAACTTAGAAATTGAATAAAATCTTTTTTGCATTTTTTAAAATATAGGTAGCAGTATTTACTAGTTTTACTGGCTGTTTCTCTAAATGCGAACGAAAGTTTCGTTCGACTAAATGTATTAAAAACAACAAATAAATTTTAAATTTTTTTGTTGTTTTCAATACATTTACTCGAACGAAACGTTCGTTCGCATGTAGAGAAACAGGCAGTTAATATAGTTTTTAACAGAGAACTGCGCCGATCGGCTGTAAGCCGGCTTAGTCGAGCTGCCGGAGGTTTTTTAAGAGCCGCTGATTTCGGTCAAGCTTTAATAAATTCATGATATTCTTGAAATTTTAAATTTTAATATTAATTTTAATTTCTTTTTTTCATAAATTTCATTATAATGTCCGCGACATTTTTTGCATTGCTGTCGACTCATGAATTTCTGCGGCAAATTTGCTTTCCAAATGGCAACGATATTTGCCGAATTTGATGGATGAAGCTGCGCTGCACTCATGTATGATCCTACATATGATCATACAAGTTAACACGGGAGCTTATGAGTCGTGTATGACAACATTAATTAGCCAGGTTTGTGCAAATCATCATACCATTTGATTTACATGTAAGGCAAGTACAACGTCGTCGATGCTGTGACACAGTCAGCAGAGATTCTGCTGCTTCAGAAAATAGTAAATAGAAATGTCAAAAACTTGAAAAACAATATAATTCAGTTGAATTTCTTTTTATAAAATTAAATTTTAATAAATTTGAATTTATTTAGTGTGCTATAAGGAATTAAAAAAATAATAAATAATAAGAATAAAATTAATAATAAAATAAAATCGTTATTGTCGAATATAAGCCTTTTATATTTTTTGTAATGCAAATTGTTCCGAAATCAATGATTTTTATGTTTTATTTTTCCAGATTGCGAGATGTTTTGTTGCTTCGTTGAACACTTGAAGAACCATGTTCATGATAATGACGATGCTTTGACTACTTTTTTCTTCGTTTTCAACGAAATTTATTTTTTCAATAACAACATACAGTGGCTCACAACCACTAATTTTTTTTGGAAAAGTACTTCCATGGAGGGTCCATGCGTGGCGCACTGTGCTATATAAAGGAGTATTGGTTGCAAACCATTTTAA
>MINK01174539.1:0-11702 GCA_001735545.1 Phormia regina
AAGACTTTTTGAAATATAACTTTGTATTTGATTTTTATTTTCTCTATAATTATTTAATATACAAAATAAATATGGTCTATTAAAAGCTTTCAATTACTTTTCTTAATTGTATCAATTATTCAATTGATCATAATTAAATTTTTCTGTATACTAAACAATTTATATTATATTTTTCTCATTGTAATTGAAACATTAAATTAATCAAATATAAATAAATAAAAGTAAATTAATTTTAATTACATAAGGGGGCAGTATCCACAATTTTTTTTAATTAATTTTTTAACTATCTGAACAAAAAAAAAAAATGTAGTGATTCAGTCTGTTAGCNNAGTAGAGGATTGTTCAATGATTAATGTTCAAAAAAATTGTAGTGATTCAGACTGTTAGCCTGACAGTTTTGGGTTCGATTCCCACCATGGCACAGTGGTTCCAAAATTGAATTTTTTGGAAATAATTCTGTAACTTTAGAACTGCTGGATGTATTTGAATGAAATTTGAACAAACATGGACAATCCTGAAGTGTATGACAATTGATTTAAAGGAGGACAGGTTCGTAGCAGGACAGGGGGAACGAGGGGTGGACAAGTATTCAAACTAAATTTTCCTTTAATAGATCAAAAAATGAAAAATTTTTTTATTTAGTGTTATTCTTAAAAAAAATAAATCTATATTAATAAAGCTATCATTCTGAAATTCCTGTTCGGATAAAACTTAGTTCAAAAATTTATTTTTTTTTTTTTGGTAAAACTGTCACCCTGTCGTTGAAAAAGGCGTGGTTTATTCAAAATTTTTTGCTTGTTTAGTCAACATATGAAGGTAACTTCCTAAGGTATTTTTATTTTAATATCAGCTTTAACATTTTTGTGCTCCACAAAGAACTAAAAACACAAAATTAAAATTAACGAAATTCTGATAGGGCTAACGAGGAGACTGTTAACCCAACTGTCATCGAATTTGTTTTACATGCATTTATATTAAGCATCATTTTAGAAACATGAAAAAAAATTATGGTCCAGAGGAAAATAATAAATTTTAAAGTGAAAAAATGTTACGATCTTTTTGAAAAAAAGTCACAATAATTTTTTTTTTTTTTTAAATTTTCTAATTGAAAACAACTTTTTGGGACCCAAATTACGCCCCGCCAAGTTTACAAAAGGAAAAACGATTGGCCTTTAATATGGGTCAAAATTTTACTTTGCTTCCACAATATTTCTAAAAGTAAAAGACGATAAGCCCTCACATTGTTAGCTCGTGTTTTTCTTTTTTTCTATCTTTGGTTAAAGAATTATAGGGAACTATCTGATTGTGCAAAAATTCTGTTTTCAATTTAAAATCCATAAATGGAAATTTTGCGAGTTTTCTTCTGAAAAATGTTCTATATCCGAACGGTGGACCCCTCGTCCTGCCTACCGAACCTGCTTCTTCCATACTAAGTTCAAATTGCCATCACACTCAGGATTCCCCAGTAGAAATTTCAATTCAAATACATCCAGCAGTTTGTCAAAGTTACAGAAACTATTTCCAAAAAAATCCGTTCTTTGGCACCCACCTGATACATTGGTCTTGTATCACCACACAACAACCAGTGGTCTTAAATAAAATAAATAAACTAAATCAAATATTTCCTTTGAAACCTTAACCGAGACCCCAAATTAAAGCGATTTTGGATTTTTTTTTTTATTCTTACTAAATTAAAATTTTCCTTAAAAACATATAACAATTTTATACTTTTCTGGAAGCTTTCTCCACAAAGATAACTTAAAATTGGAAAGCAACTCCAAAAACCCTACCGGTCGAGGTACATACCCTCCCGAATTTGATCCATTTTGAATTTGAAAATTGCAACAATTGTTATTATTTTTCTGATTTTTTCTGAAAGATAGCTTCACAATGATGACTTTAAAATGTTAAATAAATACAATAACTTAAGTGGTCTAACTACATAGACTTCCGAATTTTAAATGAAAGTTTTGACTTTAATCAATACTTTCTAAAATTTCGAAGCACGAATCGACAAACGGAATGCAGTTTAGGAATCAATAGGTTTCAATTAATGCTATTGGACTTGAGAAAAATGTGGATTTTATAGCAAAAAATTTGAAAAACTCGTTTATATTCACCGAAAATTTCATAAAAAATATCTTTGCGAAATTTATGCAACTTTTGATTTCTTAAAAAAACACTAATTATTAAGAAATATTAATTGTGCTATTTTTTCCCAACACTAATTAATTTAAATTCATTAATTTAAATTTTATTTTTGCTATAAAAAAATTAAATTCCAAATAAAAACCTTTTGAGGCCATTTAGAGTCAAAATAAAAGAAAAATAAATCCTTGTACAGAATATTAATATCCTTAAAATCAGTTCATCATATTTTAAATGGTTTCCAAAAAACAAGGATGACAATAAATATTTATAAATACCAGCATATACTTACATTATGTTATATGTATGTATGTATTCTTCATATGTATAATTTATTACATTTGTCTAGTCTATATTATAGAAAAATTTCCTTTGTTTTTTACCACTACAGTATGACAACAATAACAAAACAAAAACAAGGATGAACTTTATTACAATCAGTATTCTTTTATATTTCTCCCACAATATGTCCCTCGGCAATTTTGTGTCTGAAACAATAGATGACCCCTTTTTTTTGTAGCATTTATTATTACTTGTTGTATTTTGTATTTTATGACAAGATATTGGTTACAACCAATTGGTAATTATCATACTTTTTTGTTTTTAGAGAAAACGTTTTTGTTTTTTTATTTATTTTTTTTTTATTATTTTAGTTCCTTTGTCCATTTTTAAGTATATGAGTTTTCTATGAAAAAAGGTTGATTGGTTATGATGTTATTTTTATTGCAAATTATTTAAAAATGTATATGTTTTAAATTGTAGTCCTCTGTCATGGGTCTCTATTGAAAATATTGTATATTTTTTTCAATGAAGTGGAAGTTTATATATTCATTTTTTATGTTTATATAATTGACATATTTGGGACAATATATCAATTATATAATTGTTTTTTGCCTTAACAATTATTATTACTTTTTTTCGTTTAATTTGAAATTAATAAATTTTACGTTTCTACAATTTTTTTAATATTAATACAATATCAAGTTTCCAGGATTCTGAAGAAAAAAATTTATTTTTTTTTTTATTATATTTGGGAGATTTAGGTGATTAAGCTTTAGTTTGGGGACGCGTGGTAAAATTTGTCTGGCAACACTGTAGGAGCCATTATCATTTATCTTTTTCTTACATAAAAAAGAAAAGTAAAAGTCCAAAATACAAGCAAGCGGAGTTGGATGTTGTTTTCTGCTCTAAGATAGAAATGCAAATTAAATGAAGACGTTGCAGCAGCCGATTTCACATACATTTTGTTTTTGTCTCTTTGTATATTTTATATGTGGCAACAACAAAACTACACGTATAAATTACATCAAAAATGTAAAATTACACATCAAAAATGTAAAGAAAATCTTTCCATCTCTTTCTTTCTTATGTTGATTTAATGTAAATATAAATCACTTATTTTGCAACGATGGCAAAACCGAATGAGAGAGGGAGATTGAGAAAATGGGAACTTTTTAGAATCCGTTATGAAAGCCCAAACACAACCAGACAGATTTCTGTTGTGGTTTTCCGCTCTAAGAGAGAAATGCAAATTAAATGCTTTTGTTTCTTTATATTTTTTATGTTTGTCAACATTAAAACTACATATATAAAAAAATAGTTATCTTCCTCTCTTAAATTCCATACATAAAAAATATAAAGCAAATCTATCTATCTCTTTTTTCGTTTAAAAATTTAATGTAAACCTATGTGATTCATTATGCAACAACGGCAACACTGACAGAGAGGGAGAGTGAGAAAATAAGAGCTTTTGATAATCCGTTGTGAAATTAAAATAGATTTTAATTTCCAGCGGATTCCGTTGTGTTGTAATATAAGGCAAATCTATGTATTTCTTTCTTTCTTATATAAATTTAATGTAAACCTATGTGATAATCTGCTTGGTTGTATTTGGGCCCATACTTGGTGACTCATTACCGTATATCCAAACAATTAAAGCTAGAATAATGAAATATGGATTGTAATTGGTCACATATCGAATAGACCTACTAAAAACGGATTTTTAGAAATTCGAATGAAGAGAGGTGGGGGAGGGGACGGGTTTTGTTGTTTAACCTAATTTGATAACCTAATATCTTCTAAATTAATAGAGATACAATAAAGTTGAATAGTTATCGTCATATTTTTGAAAAATAATCGGATATGTTCAAGGTACGTTTTGGAAATTCGCCTCTTTTAAAGAGAAAACGGTTAAAAACTAGAATTTGGTACTTATTTGAACCGTATCTATCTTTTAATGTATATCAAATTAGTATCTTAACGAAAAATTGGCGAATATAAGTTTGATACTTTTTGGAAATTCGAACGATTAAAGGGTAAAAATCGTACCTGTTTTTGGTATTTTTTTTTTATTTTTATTTTTACTGACACATACATATAAATATTTTAACATTTAGAAATTCATTAGAAAACATTGTATGTTACATCCAGGGGAAATAAAAAGTACCAAAAATGGGATAAAATCAGGAAAATTAATTTTATTCAAATTAAGTAATGGATTTTTGTTTATATTAAATCTAGAAACATGTACTTAAGCACATGTAGTCCTAAGTGATTGAAAATTTCCAAAAAGGGATTCTGTGGTACTTTTTTGTTCTTCCAATTGTACTTTCTGAATTTACTATAACATTGAACCTAGAAATATGAAATTAGGGAAAGGTGATATTAAGTTAATAAGAATTCAAATACAGGGGTATTAGTGGTACAAATGGTACTTTTTGATATATGATCCTAAGTGAATGAGAATCCATAACAGATTACTTTGTAGTACTTTTTTGTTCTTCCAATGGTACTTTTGGAATTTTCTATAATGTCGATCTTAGAAGCATGAAATTGTTTAATTTCGATGCATAATTTTTTATTATTATTATTTGTTAAATTATCGGAAAAATATTAATATAATTTCTTGTGAAATATATTCCTTTTATTGGTACAATATTGAATATTTGTTTTGTAATAATTATGATCTATCTTAAAATTTAATTGATTGTTGGAATCTTTAATATGTATGATCTAAAAAAGCATTCCTTCGGTTTTACTTTTTAATGATTATTTTATTCAAATATTGGTACTTACAGTGAAGCAAAAAGGTACAAAAGGGTAAATACAATGAAAAAACTCATTGTTTCAATTAATTTGTGTACTAATTTTGACCCTATGAACAGGTTCATTAAAACAATGTATTGCCATTTTTGAATAATGAAATTCAATGTAAAACTTCATTAAATAAAATAAATAATTCCAATGAAAATTACATTGATTTCAATGAACATATATTTCGTTCCAATGAAATTGTACATAGACAGTAATTTGCTTGTTATGTATTTTTGGTTTTCATTTTACTTTTTCCCCCTTAACAAATCGTTTACATAATTTAAAAAAATATTTCATTCAACAACAACATTGAATGTTTATTATATAATGCTTCTGCTTAATTAAAACAATGTATTAGTACATTGAATCAACGAATCCAATGTACTAATACATTAACTTAATTAACTAATTTATTTATTTTATTAAAAAATAAATTTAATGACTGGTTTCAATGTAATGTCCATAATAACGTTAATTATTATATTGAATATTAATGAATCTTTTCATTGAAACAATGAATACGTACATTAATTTAATAAATTTTTGGAAAAAAATAATTTCATTTAATGTACTGCATTCATTAAAATCATTTTTTTAGGGTACTGACCTATAGGTGGTACATTTGGAAGGCCCAATCTTCGATAATATTTTGCAGGAATGATCTAAGGATTCAATAATATATTTTATTGCCTAATTTAAAATTCTTTAAAAAGATTTCAGCACAAATACAATTTTTAAAAAATTTGAAATTTTAACTTTTTATTAGATTATAAAGTAAAATAAAACTTGTAATAAGACTGCGATATTTAACTACGTTTATGCGTTAACTACGTTTAATCATTAACTACGTTTATACGTTAATTATAGTCTTTAGTTTTGTAAAATCTTTTAATAACTTAATGTTTTTAAAATATTTACTATAAGTAGATTTTATTATAAAGTAAGCTAAAAATTTCAATTGCCACGTTGTTGTTACTACGCTTTAAACTACGTTTTTGCATTAACAGTTAGTTACTATTCTCTCCTTAAAGTTATTTAATAAAAACAATTTTTAATTAACCAAACAATTTAGTTAAAATCCGGCTTTTGTTGTTAGTAATTTTCTTAAAGCTTAAAAAATACCTTTAAAATATGCTTTAGTTTTTTAAAAAAAAATCTTTTAACTATACTTTTCTTTAAAACAAAAAAGAGTACTTTATTTCAACTCTCTTATACACTTTAGCACTTTTTGTTTTAGTTAAATTTGCTGTTAAATGAATTACTTTGGGTTCGTTTTTTTTTTCAATAAACTTTTCTAATTAATATTGTGTTTTTTCTTTAATAATATATTGTTTGTTTTTTTTCCACAAAATTTGGTTTCTACAAATTATATATTTTTTTTACTATTTATATTATTTTGTAGGAGTCTCTTACAATATATTGATGAGGAACTAAAATTAAGGTAACTACAACAAACTACTATTAGTATAACAAACATACTTAACAACAACTGCAACAACTACAAAAAAAAACATTAAATACCAAAAACTCTTACAAAATATATAAACATCATAATACCTACTATAACTATTACACAATTTCTAAATTATTCAAAATTTCATATCAATTTTATTCCCCTATAATTTCCGTTTATTAATTGTTGAATAAAAATTTAGTAGAAATTAATAATAAATAATATGGTTTTGTGTTGTGTATGTTAAGTAATTAATTTCTCCTCACTCCCCCCTTTTTGGAAAGAAAAATGTGTTGTAACTCCCCTTAAATGTCCTTATATCATCAATTTATCACCATAGTTCTTCTCATTAATTGTATCATCAATTAACACATTTGTAAACAAAAGCATTTCAAAGTCCTTTTTTCATATATCATATTTTTTCTCTATGTGTATATACAATTTTATTATTTGTTTTATATATTTTAATTGTATTTTGTTTGTGTTTTTTTATTATGTCTAAAAATTGCTTTTTTTAGTCCTCCCAAAAATATTGCCTAAAGTTATGTTCAGACTAGTCAAATATTTGAGCAAAATGAAGTGACCACTATTTCAATTATTTTCGAATACCTTTCATTACTATTTAATTACTATATTTTTAATTACTATTAGTTATAGCGAATATTTTACTGGATCTTGTTTTCTCTTACAAAACATTTGCAAGATCAAACATTGGCAAATTTTTTTGTAAAAATAGTGGTTACGCCAATTTGTCCAATATTTGACAAATGTGAGCATAGCATAAGTTAAGCTGTTAATATGGTTGAAGGTGTAACAAAAATATTAAATAGTTTTTGAATAAATTAGTTCTAGAAATTTATTTAATATTTTTTTCACAGTGCACAATGGTCCTATTAAAAACAAAAATTTTTTTTTGTTTGTTAATTAATTCTGTAAGCAAATATCTAAATAAAATTTCGCATGGTCAGTATTAAGGTGTATCCGAGTTGATTTTGACAGGCTTCTAGCGGCTTATGAGGGTAGAAGATAGACCTCCAATGTTCGTTTATTTATGATTCGCCTGATTATGATTATAAATATTTGGAGCTAAATTAAAATTTAAACAAAAAAATATTTCAATGCATTTTTGGCATAATATAGATCGTATCGGCTTTGAAATTTTTTGAATTTAAGCAAACAATTTTTTTTTTACGTTTCATTAATTTATTGGATCTGCATTTTAGGCCTTACAATAAGTATATAAATCTAAATCTAATTAATCTCTATCTACTGTATGTTACCAAAATATATTCCCCAAATTCTTTATTAAATTAAGGAATTAACATTTTTTATAAAAAATTTTTGTGCAAATTTTTGTTTAAAGATATGTTTTTTAATAATTCACTATGATTTTTAATTATTTTAATAATATATATTCATAACAATTTTCTATAAATGGTGTTGGTTTAATTTAATATTTTGAAATGGTTACAAAAATCTAAATTTATTCATAAAAATTTTAAACTTGTTTATTGTTTTCTCTTTGTTGATATAGAAAATCATTTGAATTCGGGTCAGCTCGAAGACAATTTTCTTATGCAGTTTTTGATTCATTTCAAAATTATGCAAACGGTTTTTGGCGTTTTATAGTATGACCGCTAAATAAGCTGATGATATTAATCATGTCCATAAAAAAGTCAGTACGAGGTTAAAAAAATAGTAGAAGCAGATTCCTAGCTCGTCAAATTCGATCTAGTCTGCCTATTACTTTTTTAAGAAGAAAAAATAAATAATAATTTTAGGTATACAACAGTATTTGAAGTTAGGGTGACTTCTATCATTCGTATACACCGAAATATTTGACCTGATGGAAGAGACTAAAAGCAGATCGCAATCCATCAAGTCTAACTTTTCGTTATTGGGGAAGAATTTTGTTGTCGACCATATACTTTAAAGGTAACTTGCTTAACCCGGTGCGCTTTGCTATCTCTTTTGATGCCATATCGGCCTATTTTCTAAATTTCAATTCTTAATAAAATATTACTTTAGATATGTGAAAAGATAGGGGCAACACTGCCCCTAATGTCCTGTTTTATTTTATCAATTAAATATGATAAAGAACTAGCTGCTGCAAAATTTGTAGTCTTTCCTTATAACAGCTCGGATAGGACAAGGGAGATAGATAATAGATATTTACATTCTCTATCTCCCTCAATGTTTCTTAAATTGTTAAGTTTTTTTTTTTTTATTTTCGAGAATTTCAATAAAATTGGTTAATCGGTTTATAAAGTTCATATCAAAACTTTTATTTTCTTTATATTGGGGTTACTACCCCTTGACTAATCGCCTTTAAAGTTTTAAATAAAATTTGTTTTGGTAACTCATATTTGCTTCTTATAGAAGATACTCTTTCCCCTACCCTATCTGTCTTGTTTTAATTTTATACATGCAATAGATTAAGACATTAGTATTTACTTTTTATAAGGGATCCCACTTCCCCACCGCCCTAACTATGCTGTTTGGAATGTTCTCACCATAATTGTCTTTAGATATTTCACTAAGAAAACTTGCTCTGTATGAGGATACGGTTTTCAACAAACCGACCTTTATAGGGTTAAGAAAAAATAAAAAAAAATAAGTTTGTAATACACCCAACAAGCTTTATAGACCTTATTATGTCGCTTTTCGACTAAAAAATTAAGATACCATTCTGAAGCAGAGGTTTAATAAGATTTAAATATTAAAATTACATTTAAAGATAAGTTTAGTAATTGAGACTAATATCTTGTGAAATGTACAAGTCTCTTAACTTTTTTTATTCCCAATAAGTATAGACAAATTTTTAATTTTTCCAAAAACTCTTACTACATATTTAAACTGTTATATAAAGCAAAATATCATAACATATTTTTAGGCTTTAAAATTTTGCCTAAATCTTATTCAATTTCCTTTTAACTAAACCAACCATATTAGCATACTTTTACTATCAAAATGATCGATATCCTTTTGTAATATGTTTTTTTTTTTTCGTCCTAATTTTTAATTTCCATAAGTTGATATGACATTTATAACTTAAGGCTGTTAAATTAATAATGTCAATTTTAGTTTTCTCTCTTGTTATGACAACTAAAAACAACATCTACATTAAATCATAGTTATATTGCTTTTTCAGGATGAAATAAACTACTACCCATTTCACATTAAAACTTTTTACTCATCTTTTTCAATCGTTCCATAATATTAAGTCAAATTACCAAACTCATAGAAAAACAAAAATTAAATGTCTAACAAGTTTTTTTCCTTTTACATTTTGACTCTTAAGAGTAGATTTTTAAATATTTTACATATATAACAAATTGCATCTTCATTCGTTCATTCATGCCACCCCACTTTCTAGTGTGCTCTTGAGTACTTTTACTTGTTCAACATTTTTTTGTGTGTTTCCTTTTTTTTTTTTTGCATCAAACATTTATTTAAAGTCCATTTGCATGCAACAAAGGATTCATACATTATTTTTTGGTATATTTGTTTTCTATTTTCCCTTTTTTTTGCATTTGTCTTACTATATGGTTGCTTTAAATAATGTAGTTGTTTTTCTGTTGTTCTACATTTTGTATTTGCAACATATTTTTTAGCATTTATTTTCATTCTATTTTTCACACAATTAATTTTCGTTCTGTTGTTTTATTTTCTAAGAAATTGTAAGTTTTTGTTCATTCTTTCGTGTATTTTTTTTTGTTTTTTTTTCTAACCATAATTATGCAAACTTTTACAATTGCAATTCGTAAAAGAAAATGCCATTATAAGAATAAAATATAATAAAGTTTTCTTGTTTTTCTTTTCTAAACAAGAAAAAAAATCCAATTTGTTCTTAAGACTGTATTTTAAATAGTTTTTTCTTTCTGTGTTTTTTCTTGAGGTTGCATAAAGAAATTACTTAACGTTTTTGAAAGGGTTTTGAATAAGATTATGTAAAAAATAAATTATAACTAAATAAATAAAAAGGTTATTGAACTGTGAACTTTTCCAAGAATGAAATGTTAAGATGAAATATATTTTGGATTTTTTATAATTAAGTGTTAAAAATTAGGAAAATTAAAAAAAGCGAAGCCTTGTAGCTGACTGAACTTCAGCAAGAGATCTTGCGAGTGGGTTGGAGTGATTCTCTAGTTTAAGAATGTATTTTCTCTGAGCTTCCTAAACTCGCCTCTTACAAATGGTACCTCTAAATCCCTATGGATTTATGACTGTTAATTAACCAGTGAAGACTACCTTTTAACTTTATATGAAGTCTCTTGACTTCTATATGACGACGCCATGGAAGTCGTCTATTTAAGTGAATACCAAGGTATGTAACATGGTCCTGACTGGGGTATATTTATATCATTAAGTGTAACTGGAGGACAATTTCCTCTTCTCAGGGTGAATGTAACTTTCACTTCATTTACGCGAATACGCCAGTTTTTCAACCATGTCTCCACACGTCGGAGATAAAAATCTAGTTGGCTAGATGCTATTTGTGGGTTTTCATTAGAACCGAGTACTGCAGTATCATTAGCAAATGTTGAAATAGTCATTTCATCACATATAGGTAAATCAAAGGACACTTCCCTGTGAAACACCGGCTTTTATTTCAAATTCTTCTATCACAAAGCTATTATACTTTACCCTAAATATACGGTCAGATAGATAGGACTCCAGCAATTTTTGGATACACTGTGGTAGTAAACATTTAATTTTTTAACTTTGTCGAATGCTTATGCGACATCTAAGAAAATAGCAGAACAATACTTCTTTAATTCGAAACATTTCCTTATCTCTCCAGTTAGACGATTTACTTGTTCTATGGTTCCGTATTTTTCACGAAAACCAAACTGGTCAACTGGGACGTTATTTCCATCGTTCAAGAATGGTAGAATTTTCTTTTAAAATACTTTTTCGAACAGCTTTGACAATGGGTCTATAAGAAAATGCTATTGTAGAATCCTTTCAGAGAAGTCTTCCAAATTTTTCGAAAGACTCCTAGTTT
>MINK01174540.1:0-12225 GCA_001735545.1 Phormia regina
TTTTGGTACACATAGGCAATGGTGTAGGGTATCATATGGTCGGGCTTAACCGACTATACTTTTATCTCTCGTTTAATTTAATATGAATGTATTTATGTATGAAACAAGTGATCAAATTTCGATTTTATACATAAATATTCGCACGAGAGTATTTCCATAATAAATCAATTTACTCACTCATTCATTTAATCCGTGCTAAAGACAATCAGTTGGAGAGACAAACGTTAAAAATGTATAAAAATGATCACATCATTGAGTTGTGTCTGTCTGATCGTCTGTCTCGTTTTATGCAACAAAATTCCTTTTGTAATTAGCGGCGGCGTTATGAGCAACCAGTAAAACATGTTGTGTATTAAATTAAGTTTTATTTTAATATTATTATTCTTTTTTTTTTTTAATTAACATATAATATTTATGTGGTTATACTTTGAAAAATATGTTGAAGTGTGCAATTGTAAGTTTATTACAAACAAAACGACAAAAATGTTTATTTAACTGTGAAAAATATCAATGACAAGCCGTGAACTTGTCGCAAATCTTAAAATGAAAAAAGAAAAAAAAAACTATATATGTATTTAGATACACAAGCAGTTGGTCTTTAGCGGTTAAAATTATACATTTAAACGGATGACAAAAATAATATTAATTAATATTAATATTTTAGTATAAGCGAAAAGTACTTTAAGAAAATCCGGAAAAAAATTATTGAAAAATCTATCTATGGTTTGAACTATCCAAACCTAATATATATTATAAAAATTAGGTGTAAGTTTGTTTGTTTGTTTTTTGTGCGTCAATCAAGTTTAAAAGGCTAAACAGATTTTCACGAAATTTGTGGTTATACTATACTATTAGACATTACGACCACTTTTTTTTTTTAAATCTTAAACGGCTGCACTGATTTTTACGAAAATTTCACACACACATAGTACCAGTGCCGTCGATATTTGTAGGCTATATATGATTTTGCTTGGATATTGCGCCCACAATTCACGCCCAATTTTTTTTACGAAATTTGTCAAACACATAGTACCAGTGCCGAACCATTGCACGCCCGCTTTTTTTAAAATCCTAAACGCCTACACAGATTTTCATGAAATTTGATACACCCATAGTACCAGTGCCGGAGGTGGCTATAGGTTATGTAAGATATCGATTGGGTGTTACACCCACATTTCACTCCCACTTTTTTTAAAAATCTTAACCGTCTGCACCGACATTCACGAAATTTCACACACATATAGTACTAGTGGCGATGGTCGTTATAGGCTTATAGTTTGGATAACTAACCCACATTTTAAGCCCATTTCGTTTTTAATGTTAAACGTTAGTCAATATACATTTGATATCGCTTAATAAGGGATAGCGAAGCGCATCGGGTTACGCTCGTAACTTATATATTAGTAATATTGGGTCCATAAATGACAAACAAGTGTAGGGTCTGGACTATAAACTGTAAACTACATAATTTTAAAAATTAATTAAACAAATAACAAAGTTAATTATATTAATAAATAATATAATTAAATTCCAATGCAAAGTTAGTTTATAATTTTATTAAGAATTATTAACAAATATTTTTTCTGTGTAGGGTACTTTTACACACTTGAACCAATTTCTCATTCATGTTTTATATGTATCTTTTTCTTAATTATTATTAAAGTTTGATTCATTGATGTTCATGCTAATCAAACTAAAAGATACCGACCAACGATGAATGACAGATTGTTTAATATATAAAACTTACAAAAAAAATTTAAATCTGATGTCTGTGATTTGAAGTTAAATTAACTACTGTTGTTAATACCTTTAAACAAATTTTGTTTTGTTCGACAACTCTAAACAAAATTGTTTTCGTTTTTTTTTTTATAATAAAACCAATAATATGCATATGATCAGAATTTATTGTTATTTAATAAAAAAATAAAAAAAATGCGTGTCTTGTTGTCAATACTTTGTTTAATTTATGGTTTTATTAAACTCTTGTTAAAATATTAAACAACTATGATTAATCCAACAAAAGAACAAACAATTTATTGTTACTAATACTCGTAAATCCAGTTGGTTATTTTATAATAAGCAACGGCTGCAATGTGAATCAAAAATCTCTAGGAAGTAAATTGATAGAATTTTTCAAATTTGTTTTTTCTTTGTGGTTAAAATAATACGATATAATACAAAAAAAAAAAAAAGAAAAAAAAAACAAATTAAGATTTAATAATAAAATACACTTTCAATATTTATTATAATGTGCTGACAATATTTAAAATTACTATAATAAGTTTCATATCTCAAAGCCTCATTATTTTATGATTTTAAGAAATTTCAATAACACTAGTATACAAAAAAAAATTCTCTTAAATAGAATTTTCAAATTTGTTTATATTAAAAAATCTTTTCTTATCAAAAACAAACATAAATTTCAATATTTGGTATAAAACCTTGTTTTTTTTTTAGTAAATATTAAAATAAAATATATAATAAATAATATAAATTTTAAAATGGTAACATAATTTAATTGTTAAAACTCGTGATGAATTATACACCTTGAGAAAATGTTTAAACGTAGGTGTAAATATTAAGATTAAATCTCTGTAAACATGTGCAACAAAAGAAGTTTAAATTGATCTTATAATATTTAGATTAATAAATAAATATTTGAATTTAATTTAATGTAATTAATTTGCATATAAATTTGTATAGAAATTATTTCAAAGAAGAGCAGCCGTTAAGCACCAGCCAAGAAAAAAATAAAAATAAACTTCATTGATTTTTATAAAAGGTAAAATGATTTTTGAAAATATTATGTGATATTTATTTCTTTCATAAGATTGTTTAACATATTTTGCATTTTAGATAGATATATGTATTAGTGTAATTTCTTCATGGCTCAAAAATTTATTTAAAATTATTTAAAAGTTTATACTAAATATGGCTACAGCATTGAATTAATAAAAATAATATTTTTGTTTTTCAGTAAGAGCCATTATTTTCCATTCCATTATAACAGATTTGTTATGCTAATAACAAGGTTGGTTAAAATAACTGTTAAATTTGTATACATACCCTTACCTTTTGACCTTTAGATGCCCAAATAGCAATTAAATATTTTCACTAAAATGAATATTAGTTTCTTTGGGATCAAATAATAACATTTTTGTTTATAATCTCTTGAAAGTCTCTTCTTAAAAATATAAAATGATTAGAATTGATAAATGTAATGCAAATAATAGTGATTAACAGGGAAACCAAAATATGCAATTGCATATTTTTTCCTGGATGTTATTTATTCGTCTCATAATAAATAAATCATTTTGGCATATTTCTACATTTGGCAATTTTTAGTGCATATTTTGTTATTTTTGGGACATATTTAACGCTTTTGGAGCATGTATTGACATTTTAAGAATAAGTTTTTACCTCATGAAATGTTATTCTAATTTAATTTTATTTAAAAAAATTAACAATTTCAGTTACGATAACATTGATTTCGTTATAAATCTGAAAGGACCCTTGATACGTCGATAAAATTTTGACAGATACTCTAAGTGATAGATTCTTATCAAAATATGAATTTCGAACATGTTTTTGGTTACGATATTTATAAATGGTGATTAAATATAATAAATTAGATTTGGAAAAGCAGATAATTTCATCTTTTATAGTGGGAATAATCTCTAGATTTTGACCATTTGCTATTTACTAGGTGGATAGATAGATAGATAGATAGATAGATAGATAGATAGATAGATAGATAGATAGATAGATAGATAGTGGAGATTTCGTGGGACCACTAGTTGATAGCGCACTATCACTACGTCCAGAAAACAAAGATAGATAGGTGGATAGACTGACAGCCTGACCGATAAATCGGCTACCATACGGATAAATGGTAATTACTCTCAAGGTATTTTATTTTAAGCCACCTTAGCTTCGCTCCTGAGGAGTCTGATAGGTTCCCCTTCCAAGCTTAACATTGTGAACTCTTCCGTTATGCCTATATTAAAATTCATGCAACTGCAATTAGACGATGAGTAGTGATCGATTTATTTCTAAAAAAAATTTATTCTGTCCACTGATCCTACGGACCCGCAACTGCAATTAGACGATGAGCAGTGATCGATTTATTTCTAAAAAAATTTATTCTGTCCACTGATCCTACGGACCCGCAATTCATTTTTAACAAATTCATTTGAATTGACTCAAATTTCATTTATTTCATTCAATCAATTTTTTATGTAAAAACAATTCAAAATTTATCAAATTCGTAACGAATTAAAATCAAAAATGAATCATATACGGCTCTGGTCTATATATAGTCTACGTTCAAAATTTAAACTTACTATATATTTGCCAAATGTGACCTTTGAACGTCTCCCAGTATGTGATCCAAAAAATAAAAGGAAATATGTTTAATTAATGGTTATGTCATTTACGTCAAATATTTGCCTAGTGTGATCTTAGGTTATTAAATTTCAGCCTTTTATGTACCCATTTAGTAAAGGAAAATTTGTGTGGACTATCTAATCTAATTTATTTCTTCTCATATATTTCCCCTGCCAGCTAAATTAATTTTAACAACTGTCGAACAAAAACTGCGCACCTTAATGAATGGCTTTTTAACTCTAACTGGTAAAATAACACCCTCAACCACTAAAACTGAACCAAATCTTCAACAGTTATGGGAGGAATATCATACAAATTTCTTAACCAGCAAAGAATCTGAAGATCAACAAGAAGACATTGATGAAAAACCTTTGCAACAGGAAGAGGAATTATTTGAAGATACAAAAACAATACAAAATGTACCGAATCGTAAACAAATTAAATTGCAAAGTGCCAAAGTAGTAGAAGAACTTTCGAAAAAGGAAGATTAAAGCAATTTTCTATTTTTTTTTTTATAAAAATATATTTTTAAGATTTTTTATAATTTTTTTTTATAGATATAATTTTTATAAAATAGACTTTTTTAAAAACTAAAAATCAAATATTGTTTTGTTATTTATATTTCTAAAGAATTTTCAAAAATTATAATTATTTTTTAAAATAATATGTTTTCAATTAGTAAGTTGCTAGCAATAATATAGTGGTAGAGAAAATAGTATTGTTAACACAATAATTTTTTTTCAGGTAAAAATGAAATTCTGTGTGTGAGTCAGGTATGGGTATTGAAAATATTTTTGGGTATTAAAATAAATTTAAAATAGTACTTTTTTCTATAGCAGAGTACTAAAATGTTTTATTTTTTATTTAGTACGAATTCGAATAATTTAATAATTATATTTCGATTAAATATTAAAGATATTAAATCAAATTTGTGAAAAATAACAGAAATTATACATACGAGATTATATTTGGAGTGCTCCGCTACCCTTATCCTACTTTTACGATAGAATAAAATTTATATTTTACACATTTATATGAAGATGCCTTTCCAACGGCATATTTTTTATTTAAATCGAATGTTTGGTGTGAGCGTAAAAGGGATTACCAAAATTGTATTTGCCTATTAATTATATAGATAGATATATAGATAGATAGATTGATAGATTGATACATAGATAAATAGATAAATAGATAGATGGATAGATAGATAGATAGATAGATAGATAGATAGATAGATAGGAATAGAATGATAGATGACTAGAATACGTGAGTAGATAGGATAATAGATAATGATACAGAAATAGATAGGATAGATAGTATAGNNATAAATAAATAAATAAATAAATAGATAGATAGATAGATAGATAGATAGATAGATAGATATATCTAATATATATTTTTATTTAACATATGAATTGTGGAATATCCAGCTAATCTTTTGACAGTATCAAATGACTCAAAGGGGTACTTCGGTACTTCTCAATGTTAAATAGTATCAAAAAAAGTACTAAAGTATCAACTTTTCCATCACTGGTTTGAATATAAATGCAACATCAAAAGAGAAAATAGAACAATTTTAAAAAGAACAAATAAAAGCGCTATCTCGGCTGTGATGAATTTTATATATCCTACACCATCGTTTAGGTGGAATTGGTCTTCTAACGAGTAGATCCACTAAGACGGGAATAACAAAAATAATAATAATTCGAAGTCAATGTTGAACTAAAAAAGGACATAGTAAAAATGTATGGACCGATTGGACTGATTTAAAAAACCGAAATTCGAAAAAAAAAAAAATATTTATGATCGATCTGTATTTATTATCGATCGATATTTATGATCGAATGAAGTCCATGGTTTAAATATTACCTGGAAAAATCGTAATAATGGTTTTTGGCCAATAACTTGGTAAATATTCGACCGACTAAAGTGAACTATTAAACACAAAAATTACAAAAAAATAAATCCGAATTTTTAGTGAAAGTCAAAAACCTTTAAAAAATTTAACAACCTATATTATATTCTATAGTTCATTGTTGTTGTACCCATGAAAACAACAACTATAAGGGAACTGCGCATTAAATAAATAAAATAAGATTGACCAATTACTCGGTCAATCTTATCGATTTGGTTGATTCCAAAAACCAAAATTCCAGAAAAATATTTGTGACCAATCTATATAAAAAGTAAGTCCTTAGCTTATATATATGGAAAATCGGTAAAAAATATATTTGAGCAATATCTCGGTTAATAATGGACCGATTGAGTTCATTTCTTCTACACAAAAATTAAGCAAAAAATTGCTGACCTTTTGTCGTAAAAACAAAGCTTCTATAGGGTATTCAGAAAATCGAAATTCGGTTTTTAAAAATAGTTTTTTTAAATATCTCGTCCATATTTGAACAAAATTTTTTAAAATCAATGAAAAATATTTTGAGAAAAATTTCTGATCTTTTGATATAAATATCATGTATCTATGTTAAAGGAAGGCTTTATAAAAAACATTTTTTGCATTTTTATGCAAAAAAAAAAAAAAAAAAAAAAAAAAAAATACTCTCTTCACACGTATTAATTTGTTCTGTCAGAATCAGGAGGACAGAAGGACATCGTCTAATCGACATCATATTCTTATAAAGGCTTGAAGAAAATATAAATTTTTTTTCTCTCATCTACGAAAATTGTGGGAAATTACAAACGGAATGAAACTAAGATAATCCTTTCACACCTGTGGTGAATGGTCATAAAGAAATGCGTTGTGTGAACCATAGAAAATAACTAGAAGTCCTAATCTCTTTTCATTCGCTCAGAAACAAAAAAAATACTCTCTTCACATCCGCAATTAAGTTGTTTCTGTAAAAAAGTTACTAATGCGATGCAAAGAGTTCAGTTTTTGACCATCTGTTCGGTTTTTATGAGCAGTGTTGGAGTTCAGTTATTGTCTCTGGTGTGAGATAGGCTTAAGTTAAGCGTATTTTTCTCTGAGTGTAATATTACATTACATTTTAGTAACAATTCTTAGCTAATAAATGTATGTACCTTGACAAATAGAATTTTGAAATATTTCATAATTTTTTTATACTTAATCAAATGCGTTTTTAAGTTATTTTTTTAAAGAAATTGATTTTTTTTAATCAACATTTTTATACAATTTTTTATAAAACTTTTTTATAAAAAAATAAAATAAATAAATTTTCAAGATTTTGGCAAAATATTGAATAAGATTTGGTTAAAAGATTTTAAATTCAAAACCCACCGAAAATGAAAGTTAAAGATAAACATGCTCTAACACCCAAACCGGTATGTCCCCGATCCATGATTCATCATGGATTATTTGGTAAATCTTTTGTTAGACAACACATGGTTATTGATGATGATTGGACACCAGATTCTTTGTCACAAGAATTTCAAAAAATGAATTCCCTATTGAAAAGACATCGTAAATTTAATAGTTTAGAAAAACGGGTACAACAGAAAAAGTTTATTGAAACTTATCATACATTACAAAAACAATGTCGAGATGGACGCAGTCTATTAAAATTACTAACCTCGGGTAATCCTCAAGAAGTAAGAAATATTTTAAAAGAACATCGTCATATGCAGCGTTTGTATCAGAAAATGCCTCTACATTTGGTTATAGAAAATATCAATCAAAGAACTTTTGTTATGCGTAAAGAACGTGATCGTTTAGAGAGTCGTCTGGAGCACTTGAAAAGTATATATGAGAGAAAATTATTAGATAAAGCCAATGTAGAGAATCGTATAACTTATGAAAATGAATTTAAATTGGAAGAGGATACCCATATCTGTGATTTGCAAAAGAAAGTGGAAAATTCTGAATTACGTTTAAAAGCTGTTATGACCATAAATTCTACATACAAGAAGATAATACAAATACTAAGACATGATGAAATATTCTATGAACCCATATTAAAGTCATTGGATAAAGATATAGAAGATCAATCACAATTTATAAAACATATTTTATATTTGGGTGCTCCGGCTTTGGTACGTTTCAAAGAATTGGGTGAACAATATAAAGTAAGTAGCAATTTAGGTTTGAGAAAATAATTCTCAAGAAGTAAAATAATTTTTATTTTCCTAATATTACCAGCTAATAGATGATAAGGCCCGTAAGAGTAGTCGTTTGAGTATGCAACAATGTACCAATTTTCGTAAAATCACTACTAGAATGTATCAAAGACAAGGCAAACAGCAGACTAATATCATATATAGAGTACGACGTTATGTTAGGGAGACAAAAAGTATGCGTGACTTAAAAGAAAGATTTGAGGAAATCGAAGAGATTATAAAGAAAATAAAAATTGCCACTTTAAGTTCTCAAGAGAAGGATATTTATCCGAGGTATGTATGTATATACAATAAAAATAATTTAAAAATATATTATAGACAAGTTAAGTTCTGAATTAAATTATACAACTGTCTCATGATGTCTAACGACAAATTCGTTTGACAAAATGTATAGCAGACAATAATAGATATTTAAGTTAATTTGTTGTTTTCCATATGGAACAGTGAAACTGGTTGTATAATAAATTTTGTTAATTTTGTTTCACATTTTTTAATATTTGATAGAAATTACATAAACACTTGTTGCAAAAAAACACTTGATAAATCTAGTAATTTAAACAAAATTTTGTTTTATGTTTAATAAAAATATATTCTTTTAATTAATATAATAAATTAAAAATGACTTAGTTTATAAATTATTTAAGACAAATATTTGCCTAATCTGATAAATATTTTAATTTTTTATTCATATTTAAGCCAACTATTTGACTTAAATAAAGTAAAAACTAAGTCATTTTTAATCCATTGTTTCAGTTTAATAATTACTTGTTTTTTAACTTTTAGTCAAATATTTGCCTAGTGTGAAAATATCTGAAAATTTTTTATTTCATATCTGCATTTATTTTTATTTTTGTATTTCAAATCCTACATGAAAAATAATTTAAAAATGGATTCTGTAATAATAAATTCAAAATTAATTATTTTTTTTATTTAAGTCAAATATTTGCTAAGTCCGAAAATGGCCTAAATATTTGAAAGTGTTTTAATTTTTGTTTCATATTTAAGCCTCTGTTGGACTAGGTCAACTTAAATGATGTGAAAACTAAGTCATTTTTAATCCACTGTTTTAGTTTATTTTTATTTTAAATTTAAGTCAAATATTTGCCTAGTGTGACATTGGCTTAAATAATTGCAAATATTTTAATTTTTGTTTAATTTTTTATTTTTGTATTTCACATCCTACATGAAAAATAATTTACAATTGGATTCAGAAATAATAAATTAAAAATGAATTATTGTTTTTTAATTATTAAATATTTGTCTAGTGTGACAATGGCCTAAATGTCTGCAAATTGTTAAATTTTTGTTTCTTATTTAAACCACTGTCAGGCTAGGTAAATTTTTGACTTACATAATGTAAAAACCAACTTATTTTAATCTATTATTCCCACTTAAAAATGACTTTAAATTATTTAAGTCAAATACTTGATTAGTCTGACATTGACTTATAAATCTGTAAATTTTTATTTCATATTTGCATTAATTTTTTTATTTTTGTATTTAAAACCCTAGATGAAAATAACTTAAAATTGGATTCAGAAATAATAATTCAAAAATGTCTTAGTATTTTTTCTTTATATTTTAAGTCAAATATTTGCATAGTCTGATAATGATTTAAATATGTGAAAATATTTTAATTTTTGTTTCGTTTTTTTTCCCTTTTGTATTTTCTTTTAAAGAATCAAATCCCAGATAAATAATAATTTAAAATTGGATTCAGAAATAATAAATGACATGATGGGTCATGAAGTGTTGGAAACCAAAATGAAATTTGCCTCAGTACTTAAAGGAGTTTTGGTAAATAATTTAGCTGAAGATGGACTCATGTAAGTTTTTTTTGTTTTGATTTTAAAATACATCTATATCTAAATATTAATCTGAGAAGTCATAATAACTGATATTTTGTGTATTCTAAAGTACAGTATTCTAAACGTCTGTCTGTCCGCCTGTCTAACTATCTGTCTGTTAATATAAATGAAAATTTTCAGAGATTCTTTTGTATCGGAAATCTCGATAACTGATAAATAAATAAAAAATCAAGTCATTTTGTCATTACGTTTATATTTTTTATAAATTATAATTAAATAATTGTTTTAATCCTTTAATCAATTTATATAATTTAGTATTTTTTCAATTACGTTTTTTTTATTTATTTCATTCAAAAGTCGTTTAGAAAAAATCAATGAACTTAAAGAGGCCATTAAATTGGAGGATGAATTTCAAGAGAAAACCTTGGCTCATATTAAAAATCGTAACGATTGTTTTGTTCTACTACGTTATTCCTTATGGAATCTTCATGATATTATGAGATATGTAGGTCCTAGAAGAATGCCACAACTTAAATATCCGGTAGATTATCTTAAATTACCGCTGCTGAAATATGAAATGTTAACAATGAGAGCCTGTCCTCCCGATCCTTTTGAAGAAAATAGTATGAAGATTTTAGTTAATATTTTTTCAAAAAATTATTTTATTTTAATTTTTTATTTCAACTTTTAGTCCCCATTCTACTCAATATCGTACAAACAAAATTAAAATTATTATTAAATGCTTTTGACCCCGACTTAACTGGCAGCTCTATAAATTTGTTGAAGGATACATATTGTAATGAATTATTATTAGCGAATGATAATGATTCACAAGGTACCCAGGACTCACGTTATAAAATACATTTACAACCAGAAAATGAAATAGATTTGATAGAAGAAGTTAAATCTTATCAAAAAGTTTTAAGTAGAAGACAAATTAAAGTGGCAAGTGCTCGTTTGGTGGAGGAGCGTATTAAAAAGGATGAGTGAAAATGAAAGGAATAAAGATGGAATAAATTTTTGGTTTTAAGACAAATACATATGAAAATAAATTTTATTTAATAAATTTACTTTAGAAAATTCTAAAATCTTAATAGTTATTTAAGAGAAACTATTAGCACAAGGGGAATTTTAAATATTACTGAAAAAAGAGTTCCGCACATTAAATGATGAATTAATTCTTAAATTCTTAATAAATTAAATCATTTATTATACCCTACACCACCAAAGGTGGTTGGGGTACTATTTTCCTACACCCACCTTAAAGTATACCGTTCGACTCAGAATCACTTTTTGAGTCGAAAATTAATGAAAAATTACCCTTTTGTAAACATTACATTGAAACCTGGTATTTAAATTTTATTTCTTAATAGGATAAATTAATTAGTTAATTGAAACTAAAAAGTGCATAAATGCATGTGAATCTTAGTATCGACGTAATATCCTGTATTAGTACTTTTTTATTTTTCACTTAATACAAGTCTAGGTCCATAATTGGCTCCTTCCCAAATTTTGGTACACATAGGCAATGTTGTAGGGTATCATATGGTCGCTTTTGACCGACTACACCTTCTTCTCTCGTTTTTTTCCTATTATTTTCAGTTCTTATTAAATTATTAAATTAATGTAAAAATTCATAGTTCCAATGAAAAGATTCATTTAAATTCAATGAAAATATTAACCCCTTTTATGAATTTTACATTGAAACCTGTATTTAAATTCTTTTCTTAATAAGATAAATTAATTAGTTAATTGATTTAATGTATTAGTACATTGAATTCGTTTATTCAATGCACAGAAATGTTATGTTAAAAAGAGGAACACAACAAACTCCTCAGGGGCGAAGCTAAATAGGCTATAAATAGTCTATATTATAGACTATAAAATAGTCCATAGTATAGACTATAAAATAGTCCATAGTATAGACTATAAAATAGTCTAT
>MINK01174541.1:4367-14383 GCA_001735545.1 Phormia regina
ATTATAGACTAGACTATAGTCCACCCTATAGACTGGACTATAGTCGACACTATAGATTAAACTAAAGTCGATAGTATAGACTATACTATAGTCCACACTACATAAAAGACTATAGACGTCTCTATACATTATACTATAGTTGACATTATAGACTAGACTATAGTCCACCCTATAGACTGGACTATAGTCGACACTATAGATTAAAGTATAGTGGACACTATAGATTAAACTTTAGTCGATAATATAGACTATACTATACATACTAGACTATAGACGTCTCTATAGATTAGACTATAGTTGACACTATAGACTAGATTATAATGGACTAAACAGACAATAGGCTAGACTATAGTTTAGTTTGTATAAAATTTTTTAAATATTTAATGAATTTAATTTTGAAATAGAAAACTTGAGTTCATATTTCTTGAAGAAAATAAAATATAAATTTAAATTTGTCTCAAAATGTTGCTGCTACCTACTTCTTCCTTAATTTATTTAAATTAAAATAAATTTATTAAGCAACCCGTTTTAATTGAAAATCATTAATTTAATTTTAAAAATAAACTAAACGGGTTATTATCCAAACCTATAAAAAAAACAATTTATAGCGGAAAATAACAACTTATTTTTTTTTTTTTTTTAAATAATAAAGTTAAAAATATATAAATTTAATTGAAATAAATCATTTCAATACAACATTTAAAAATTTATTAAAATATAAACACACAAATCATATTAACTTGTTAATGTATGTATTTATTTAAAAACATTTCAAAACAGGTAGAAGATTTATTTAATAAATAAATAAGTAAACAAACAACAAAAAATTAATATACACCTTTCAAGTTTATAGGTTGTCTCTTTTTTTCTTGTGTTTTAAAGAAAATTTAAAAATCAAATGTGATTGGTTGTTTGAGATTTTTTTTGTGTTAATATTATTACGCAGACATTTATACTGAACAAATACAAACACTTTGAATGAAATACACTAATAACTTTTCTATAATAAAAAAATATAAAAATAATAATAATAATCATTATTATTATCATAATGATGACAAAAAAAAAAATAAAGTGATGATAATGACAAAGAAGACGATCATTAGATTTTGTTTGTTTCATTGTTGTTGTTGTTTTACAAATACATAAGAGTGTCGTCTCCAAGTGACTACTTTTTAGCACATGTTAATAAGTCACCTTTAAAGAAAACATATATTTGTAAGACGGTAGTCAGAGAAGTTTACAAAAATTAAATGACAAAAATAATGTTTTTTTGTAAAGTTTTAATTCATTTTTGATATTTTATTTATTTAATTTTGACAAAGAAAATCCTTTAATTAATCAGACTAACGTTTGTAGAAAATTAAGCTATGGAACCTTTTCTTACTACCCTCCTTTATATTCATATATAGAAATACAATCTTAGTCTATGTTAAAGAAATACTGGCTTAACAAAGACAATTAAATTTATTAACAAGCTTTTCAAACTTAACAAACTAACAATAAAAATCATAATTTTATACCCTATACCAAGCATTTAATTTTCTTAAAAAACAGACTATCTTCAAAGAAACGTGGATCAGGAAACATTTTTTTATAAAAATCTGGTTAGAAATGACACTAAATGGAGGCCACGTTTTTTTTGAACCATAAATTTTGGTAATAATGTTTTTTAGATAGTAATTCAGCTAGCTGAATATTAATAAAAAATAATTTATAATAAAAGTGATTTGACGAAAATGTTATACTAGAAGAAAAAAAATAATTCAGCATGGATATATGGGGAATTTGTAGCTTAAAAGGACAATTCAGTAGTTAGACAGTATTTCAGCTTGTTGAAATTGCAAGTTTTAGCTTAAAATAATTATTCAGCTAGCTGAATAAGTTTACTGCTACAAATTTTAATTAAAACAGTAGCTTTTTTAGCTTAAAATAATTATTCAGCTAGCTGAATGAGTTTACTGCTACAAATTTTAATTGAAACAGTAGCATTTTTGGCTTAAAATAATTATTCAGCTAGCTGAATAAGTTTACAGCTACAAATTTTAATTAAATCAGTAGCTTTTTTAGCTTAAAATAATTATTCAGCTAGCTGAATAAGTTTACTACTACAAATTTTAATTGAACCAGTAGCTTTTCTAGCTTAAAATAATAATTCAGCCAGCTGAATAAGTTTATTGCTACAAATTTTAATTGAACCAGTAGCTTTTTTAGCTTAAAATAATTATTCAGCTAGCTGAATAAGTTTACTGCTACAAATTTTAATTGATTCAGTAACTTTATAAGGTAAATTTATAATTCAGCTTGCTGAATAAAATAAAAATATATACAAAATTAATATTTCTTGAACAATTATAATAATAAATACAATAATTGAGCTAACTTTATTATTTAAATTTATTTTAAGGCTTGGAATACGCATAAAAATTGCTAATTTGTGATAAAAGTTTAAAAAAATTGCTCCTTAATCAATTATACCATCAGTAGCTCAGCATTATTTAATTGTAGGGCTTTCATATGTCTTCTTATTTGACCCATCATTATCATCATCATTATAATTATTATACTTGTTTTAATTTAGGAGGAGTCGTGAAATAGAGACTAAAATAAATAATAACAAATTTCTGAAAAAAACAACAACAACAACCTAACACTGAAATTATGAATATAAAAAATTCAACACATACACACACATATATACACTCAATACCCCTACCTACAAATAGCTAAAACAAAAAAAGAAAAAAAATCACTACAGAAACTAAACTTTAACAGTCGAGTGGTTAAGGTATGATAAAGTCATGGTAGCTTTACTATCTTTTTATTTTTATTTTTCTAGCTGAATTTGATTTAGACTGAAAGCAACAAAAAACAAAAAAATGAAGTGTGAGTTTGTATAAGTGTCAGATATTTCTGTGTATGTGTGATTTTAAGGCGGCATTTTGTTGTTTTTGTTATTATTATGATATTTTTTTTTTATTTTGTTTTTATATTTTTAATTCATATGACAAAGTTATAAGCAGCATAAGCTTATATATTTGTATGTCGTCGTTGTCTGTTCTGTTCAAAATGACTGAACAAACTAACAACGTGACTTTGATGTTTGAAATAAGATTAGCCATTTCAGCCAACATTGAAGCTTTCAAAGAAAACTTTTAACGAAAAACCTACAACGGTGAGCAGAGCATAAAGTCAAGAAGACAACGAAGATGTTGATGTATTCTTTTCTTTTTTCTTTTTTCTTTTTTTTTTTTTGTGTATAAGAATCAAGCAAGAAACACAGAAATTAATGAGTTAGAAAGAAAAAAATATTAATCAGTTGTATGAATAGTTTACATAATAAAATGAAAAACTATAAAATTAAAAAGGGTAAATATAATTAATAACTCAATTCAGAGGCTGGGATCATAAGAAGAAAAAAAGAAAAAAATGAATGTGTTGAAATGTAGAGAGCAAACATTAGCTTGTCAAATAAGATAAGAGTTAAAAAACAAATATATAGTTAAAATAGGCATAGAAATGATGGCTTATTAAGCAACAGGATCAAAAACTTTTTATGGGGCAATTTAAGCTTAACGAACATATTCAGCTAAGCTAAGGAGATTTTTGTTTAAAGTAGAATAATTTAGTTAGAATTGTTTTTTATTATAAACTATAATATTAAGCGGAATATGTATTAAATGTAATACAGATAAAGAAATATGTTTTAATTTAAACAAAATAAGAAGAAAATACAAATATATTTTATCTTTTTAATACAAAAAAATAAAAAAAAAAAAAACAATGAATTAAAGAAATTTTAGATCCTCGGATATAAATTTTATCATTCAGTTTGAATTAATTATTAAAGTTTAAAATCAAGTATTCGGAATTAAACCCTTATTTTATTTAGGTGGACAAATTGTATTTTGACTGGACACTGGACATCAAAAAACTGGACAATCCAGCTGAATCCAGCCCAAATGGCCACTATAATTAATACACAAATAGAAATAATAATTTCGCTTGCTGCATATTGAGTTGTATGGCTTAATTTTGTTATTTAATTGAAATCTTGAAATTTTATGCACAAATATTGTTGAAAATCTTAATTCAGCAATATAAATACTCAGCTGAATATGTGTAAAAAATAAAAATTATTCATGCAAAACTTGTTATTCTTAATATAAATTTAACAAAACTTTAATTAAGTTAATTGAATTGTTTAATAATTATTTTTTTAATAGCTGCTTTAAGTAAGATCTTAAATCAGTTAATACTACAATTAAGCTTAGCTGAATACATTTTATTTATTTTTTAAATAAAAGCTGAATACATTTTATTTTTTTTTTAAATAAAATCTCAAATGAGTAATAAACAAAAACGACAATTCAGCTTAGCTGAATAGGCTTTGAATAAATAAGGACAAAGAAAACTAATAAAAACATTTAAAATTGAAAAAATTGAGATCAACTTTAAAATCAATATACATATTTTTAACAGAAATATAAAAATTAGTTAGTATTAAAAGAAAAATTTTAATTCAGCTAGCTGAATATTTGGCAAAATATTTTAAATTGATTAATATTTTGTAAATTCAAATTTTGAAAAATCATTTAAAATTATTTTTTAACAAAAAAAGTCTCATAAATTTAAATAGCTGAATAGGATCAAAAGAGAGTATAAATCAGTGTTTTTATGAAAATATATAAATAAGCTTGCTGAATATGTAAAAAAAAAATTCCTTGAACGTGATACAAAATTTCAATTCAGTGTAAGTGTAATGAAAATTGAAGGAAAAAATATTAGTTTAATTAGCTGAATACGTTCTAAAAGTAATTAATTGCATAAAATCGTTTGAATTGAAGTAAAAAATACTAATTCAGCTAGCTTAATAAATTTATTAAGTTATTAAATGTTTAAATTTAATAGAAAATATTTAATTCAGCTAGCTGATTAACTTTTTAAATCCTTTTAAATTGTCTTGAGCATAATAAAATGATTTAATTCTTTTTCAAAATTTTCAATACAGTTTGCTGAATTAAAGAACTACTCAAAATAGTGTAAATTAATTGGTTTGCAAAATTTGTTGAAAATTTTAGTTCAGTTTGCGGAAAAAGATCAAAACCAACTAGATTTTATTTTAATTTAATTATTTTCTTAACTTTGACTATAAAATCATAATTCAGCTAGCTGAATATGGCTAAAACCAACTAGATATTTTTTTAAATTGAATTATTATCTTTAAATTGCCTTTAAAATCATAATTTCTTTAAATTACGATTTTTTTCTTTTTTCAAATTTATTATTTCATTTATTTATTATTCTCTATCATTTCATGCTTAAGTAGACAAAGTAAGTTAAAAATACATACATACCTACATACATATTTCCTATAATAGCTAAAGCAAATTATGCTCTTCATTAAATATTCCCATAAATAAATGCAATAAAAAGAATAAAACCTTTTTTTTTTTTTTGCTATAATTTTTTTTTTGCGCTTGACTTAGTAAATAACATGATATTGTTTGGAATACTTTTACTATAACATACCGGGGGCATCTATCTATCTCTGTATCTGTGTTTTTATTTTTTAAGCAAAAATTCTATTTATGCTTATTGTAATTATTTTATGATACATACATAAATTCTATCTATTTTTTTGTGCTATTATTACATTTATTTTGTGTAGAATATTTAATAGAAAATATTTGCAATTTCATTGCACAGAATAATTACAATATAAAATGTTTAAAATTGCAAAAGACTAATAATAACAGTCGGACTATTTTTATTTGGAAAGGAGTAGAGGAGAGGGGCTTTTGTTTTTAAACATAATTTACTAGATTATGAGTTGAAAAAACTTGGGAGAACAAAACCGGCTGCCATTTTTAAACTCATTATCAATTCAGCAATAATAATAATAATAATATTATATAAAATTGTTATAATATAAAGTCAGTATATTTATGTGTAAGTATGGAAAAGATGTTTGGTTTGGTTGTTTGGTTGCCAAACAAAAAACCATTCAAGCCAAGAACAATCATCATAATTAATAATAAATACTTGTAATATGTATATAGACAATAAAAGTGTTCAAAAGAGGAATATTTTTACTGGATTTAATATGAGTGTGTTAGTGTATATGGTACATTAGATGTGTTCGCTAAAAAGAATATGTGGCAGAGTAGAGACTTTTTCGATTTTAAAGTTTTTATATTTGTAAAATTATATATAATTGTAAATTGTCACTTTATATACCCTAAGTAGTTGGGAAAGTAATCAGTTTGTAGCTCTGGTTTTAAACTAAATAAAATTGTAAATTATGTTTAAATGGTTTATGAAAAAGTTCTAATACAGAATAACAACTAAGTCTAGCTCGAGCAAAGGATCAATTTTTTATACTTTAAATTGACACTTTATTGGCCCTTAGTAATTCAAAGTGTGATCAGTTTGTTCTTGAATATATTTAATGAAAATTCTTGCAACACTAAATTGAATTTTTCTTCTTTTCCTTTACATTTTCAATGGCAATAATTGAGTTAAAAAAAGATGAAGAAAAAACTCTTCATTTACTCCTCTTTTAAACAACAAAAGGTATCAAATCTTTATTGAAAATGGAGGGGGAATAAAAATATGCTTTATGTATTTTATTTCTTTGCATGGTTGAAGCTTTAATAATCATTCAGCCATACAAAAACTTAATAATAACTAAAAGAAATAAAAGCAAGCAAAATGTAAAAGTAAGTAATGGGAAAAATCAGAAAAGTTCAATTCTTTCATTCTTGTTTCTCTCCAAAAACTTCCCAAGAACAAATAAAACAATAAAGGAAAAAAATCAAACAAGTTAAACTCTCATACAATAGATAGTCAGTCATTCATATCTTTAACGATCAAGCATATTTTTGCAGTCGTTTTTTTTTTCAAAAATTTGTCTGAATTATGAAAGAAAAAAAAATCATATAGAATATAATATTTTATAAATATTTTTCTTTTAACGTTTGTTATTATAAGTCATTTTATATAGTTACAAGTACATGCATACATACATACATATGTATGTATGTATGTATGTATGCATGTTAATACATGCTCGTTTATGTAGCATTGGTTATGGCATTTTCCGCATGACAAAAGAAAGTCAAACAAAGTATTTGAAAACATCGTCATCGTCTTGTTATTGCTGTTAGTTTTTTTTTTTGCTTTTTGTTTGTTGATGATACAAATAATCGCTGGCAGGTATCGTTTCTATAAAATCCCGAGAATATTTTTTGTTATTGGGAGAAAAAAAGAAAGATAGAAAACTGCTAGTATGTGAGAAATCTAAACAGGTTGTAATAAAAAAGTTCTTTGCAAAGATTATTGGGAAATAATTAACCCAAGAAGCGCCAAAAGTTTAATTTATGACTAATATAATAAAGTGATTACTTTAAGTATTACTGGGTAATGATCTTTATTCAAAAGTAGTATGATCACATTAATATCTTGGGGAAATTTTAAGAAACATAAAGATTAGATCACTGAACTGTAATATAGAATTGTTAATTAATCTTGAGAATAATGGGATGTACAGATAAGTAGTATATATTACCTTCTAAATTACCTGGTAACAATATGAAGTAATGATTGGCAGTATGGTCTTACGAAGTATTTTATTAGCTTTAAATAAAAATCCAAAAAAGAAATAAATTGTATAGTAGGTTTTCGGTGTTATTAAACAAAATACCTTATGCTATACCTTACAATGAACGTAGTGGACAGACATTTTTCAAAAGCTCCTATTTTTAAGCCAAATATCTACAGTATATTATTTGTCTTAATTTTTTTTTATTGTTTTAATATTTCTTCCGCCCTTAATGGGTTAAGGTGTAATTTGCACTGATTTATGTTTAAAGTAAAATTATTATTATCGTATCGTTGTTTTATTCTATTGGCGTGTTACTTACAAGTATTTTTTGCAAACTTTTTTTTTGGCTAAATAAAATATTATAGATAGAGACAGCAGCAGCAAGAATATATAGAGGAAAAATGCCTTAAGGCCATTAGGTAATTTAATAATAAATAAACGGCAAATTGAAACAGAGGATACTCTACACGTTCAAGTCACTTAAGGAATTCTTGATGAAAGGATAGACTGACGTTCGTATGTGTACCCTATAAAAAGCTCTCAGCTGAGAGCCACGATTGGCAAATGGTTCTTAGTGCAGTGGACAATCGCTTCTACGAAGCTTTGTTTCAGATTGAGTTCTGAATAACAATCTTGCTAGCGGGTGAGGATGCTGTTGTATATACATATCTCCCTCTAATTTTTTCAAATTCTTCTTTCACTAATGTTGTTACTTCTAAGTCTCTGTGGATGTTCTCGTGCTTTATGTACCATAGCCCTCCTGCCATAGATCAATACTAGTGTTACTTGCCATTCCCCATAATTGGATATCATACGTTCAAATTGGTTTTAAGATAGTCTTATACAGCTTTACAGTCAAGGCTTAGTTTAGATTTGTTGCTTTAAGTCTGATATGAAGCCTCTTGGCTTCAATGTGCCGATGCCATGTAAAATCAGTCACGGATCCAACTCAAGCTTTTGGGGGAGGAAAATAGAATGATTTTTACAACTATTTCCTTAAATTGTATGATTTAGTACCAACTTTTCATTAAGTTTTTTTATTTTGGGGAGGGAAATTTCACCTTTTCCCTCCCCGTGGATCTGGGCCTGATCTAAATGAATGCTGAGGTAATTTACATGATCAGATTGTGGAATATTTACGTTGTTAAGCGAAATTGGTGTACAGTTTCCTCTCCTTCATGCAAATGTAACGTGTTTACTTTTGAGTTCATTTACTCGTATTCTCCAATTTTTCAACCACGTCTCCACAGTTTTAAGGTCTTTATCTAATTCTCTAGATGCTATACATGAGTCCACGTTAGAACTCAAAATAAAAGTATCATTGGCAAATGTAAATCCGAGGTGTAAATTAAATACAGCAATGGTCCAAGGATACTGCCCTGTGGAACTCCAGCACGAATTGCATAATCTCCTGTAATATAGTCATACTGTTTTACATGAATTACTCTGTTCGTTAGGTATGACTCTACTAATTTATGAGTACTTGGTAGCAATAGGCATTTAATTTCATATATAAGTACCTTATGCCAAACTTTGTCAAAAGCTTGGGCGACATCCAAGAAGCAATACATTTTCTTATCTCTCCAGATAAACGGTTTACCTGCTCGATAGTTCCATGATGCTCACGGAAAGCGAACTAATGACTGGGGTGACATTTTGCTAACTTAGTATTGGTATTACTTATTTCTGTGGAATACTTTCCCAAATAGCTTAGATAAACACGGTAGTAGACTAATTGGCCTTATAGATAGATGGGATCATGCTCTATGGGGCTTAGTAGAATGCAGATATCGGAATGACATACACATGCTTATGTAGGCCAGTTACTGCAGATAGGGAGTCCTCGACAAGAGCGCTCGTTTTCGACCTTTTCCAATTTCCTTAATGGAGGTTGAGTGGCTTGATGAAATCCCCTTTAGGAAGGAAAGAAAAAATTGGTAGGGGTGAACCCCTCAGATGAGTTCAATGATAATGAGGTCACCACCTGTAAATGTAGAAAAGGTCAAAACACTTTAATAAAAACTACGACCCATGAGATGACGACCATGGCGACTTTTAACCACCTCATAAGGAGAGTGAACAAAAATACGGAAAAAGAACTAAAATTTTATTTTTATTAATAAATATTTTTTTGATAACGGAAAAAGGAAACTTCTTAATGTTAGTCTATGGTTGTTTATTTTTAATCTTATTGAGACTTTTCTGTCCCTTAGTAGCCCTAAGTGTGACCAATTTGTATAATATCCGGAATTAAAAATAATACTAACGCTTAGACAAACTTATATTATCACAAAAGTTTGTAGAAAAACTCTCAGAAATCGAAGTACTTTTATTGCTAAAATACAAAAAGGAAAATAATGTACAAAATAAAATAGATTCGCGTGATAGAATAATGTTGAAATTATGATGA
>MINK01174543.1:11692-22548 GCA_001735545.1 Phormia regina
AAAAGAACTTTTTTAAATTTTAAAAAGTGTAAATACATATAAGTATGATTGTATGTACGTGTTTTTGTACACAATATAATTTTGAAAGTTGTCCAAAATAGAATTATAAAATAGAAATGAAACAATATAAGAAATAATTTTTCGTCAACTTTATTACCAAAATGTCATAAATAAATATAATGCTTTTTTTTTTTTTTGTAAAAAACGACATCAAAGAAAAATTAGTCATTGATCCAATAAAGTCATAGAATAAAAATGCACATATTTTACGTAAAATTGGAGAGAAATAATTTTGAATTTGCATCATAGCGTCCAGAAATTTTACAATTCAAGAAAATTGTATACATTTAAAAAATTAAAAATTGTTTTACGAGGAGTAAAACAATATTTTGCTAATCGGCAAAACTGCTGTCAACGGAATCATAAAATATGACATTTTTAGGTTTATGTTCTCAGACAATTTAATGATACGAGGGCTATTTCTATAACTCATATTTCTATAACTCTATTCCCTTGCTAATGTTATGGGTGTCTGCTTATGACGAACTATGTAGCTTCAATAATTCTCAGACTTTATCTTAGTAACTGTTTGGGCATCAATCCAAAATATGTAAAAATACAAAATAAAACAAACAGATTCAAATTTTAGGAGAACGTAGATCTCTTTTTATTTGCAATCAATTGTTACCTCGTAAAAGGAACACCTTTTGAAAGTTTTTATATCTATACATAACTAAGTTGCACGTCGTGCTTTAATCGAAGATAATATACGAGAGGTGATAAAAACGATTCAGATTTGGTAGCAAACAATATTAAGTCACCGTTAACGGTTTAACTCGTTAGTATAAATGTCAGAATACTTCCAACAAAGTTGCAAAAAAGGGAAGCAAGAATAAATTCTAACGATCTTAAAAATAAAAAGGAGCTACCAACAAATTTAACTTAAACAGTAACTTAAAGAACAAACAAACATGAATACATTTTTTATTTCTATTAAATTTATTAAAAACAAAAAAATGATTTGGTATTTATTAATATATATTTAGTAAAAATAATTACTAGTTTATAGAAACTCAAAACAATATAAGCATATTTTAAGATTTGTTAATCATTATTCTTAGGCACAGCTATGATTTTTTTCTTTATATCGAAATAATTGTTAAAATCAGTTTTTAAAAGCTTCAAAATAATTTTGTTCTTAATATAACTGCTTTGAATAACATACAAATTTTATTAGATAGTTTTTGATCTTTGTCATTTTGAATTACAATGTATTATTAAGCAACTTTATTATGTTATTGTATGAATTAATATGTTTAGTAATTTAATTTAAAAAGTATTCATAATATCACTTATTTTGCATAGAAAATTAATGCAATACCTAATTCAATCTGCAGAAAAATTATTTTTATTTTCTTTTTATTTTCACATCAAAGGTGAGTGAGCAATATAGCTGCAGTTGTTTAAAAATAATAGTAATAATAAAAAATTCAAATTAGCAAAATAAATTCTTTTACTTATGTTAACAGATAAAACGCGCAAAAACGCTCTAACTACTTAGAGTGTATACAACTCCATTGTATAATTTCAAAGAAAATAAAATAAAAATGTATGTATGTATATTATGTGTAATTTAATAGTGTTTTGTAAATCATACAAAATCTATCAAAAGAGAGTTTTTTGGATGCTCTAAATTTTTAAATGAGAAAAATTAAAAATAGTAATAGTAATTTATTGTAAAACAGATGGCAAATAATCCATAACTAACTTGAAACAAGAATAAAAATACTAAACAATTCACGGCCGTATATTCTACTCGATTTGAGAACGCATTCTTTTAGAAAGAGCACTAATTAATGATGATGGCGAAGGTTCGTCTGACTCATCCGACATATGTTTACGCATTCGTTGTGGTAGAGGTGGTAAACGATTTACGTAGCGATCTGGTATTCCCGCCCCAAGTAAAGTGCTACGGTCAAAATGATGTAAGTTGGTATTGTAATATGTAATGGCATCCCAACATATATCACTTAGCTTTGGTATTGTCATCCACATTTTAAAGAGATCGTTGCGGCGGCACATATCCTTTTCACTATATTCTATTCCACCAAAAATATACATACAACCGTTACCAGCATGTGCTGCAGAATGGAAATAAAGTGGACGAGGAAGTGAGGCGCTATGTATTTTGTTCCATTGTTTAGTACGTAAGTTTAGTTTCCATATGTCATTGAAATAAGTTGTGAAATCTCCCTGAAATTTGCATATGATCTATTATATTCGAAACTATTTTTTCTTTTACCTTACATACCTGTAAACCTCCGGTTATGAAAGCCTCTATATCACCATTTGATAATGTATGTTGTACGCAGGATAAACATTTACGAGCCTTTGGATAGCCAGGGTCGTCTGATGTAGATGCAGTTCGGTCGGGTAATGTTTCAAAATAATCCCAACGATTTGTTTCCAAATTAAAAGCTGGTATGCGTTGCAAGTCATACACAGTATGAGCAGTTCCCCCGCCTAACACGTAAATATGTCTACCATCGTAAACAACTTCATGTCTATAACGACCCTCAGGATCATCTCGCATTTCAGGACGACATATATAAACATTTTCCCACACCTTTGTAATAAGGTTAAGACGATAAACGTCACATGAGTAGTCGAAACCCGTTGTTCCGCCAATTGTATAGAGATAATCTTTGTGTATCACAATTCCCGGACCATACTGAGCTGCAGGTAAATCTCCAGTTACTTTAAGAAGCATTACTTGTGGGGTTTCACCAGTAGTATAAACATAGCAATCATTTGAACATGTTTCTCCGAATGGGTAACCAGTACCACCATGTGACTGTAAAAGAGCAATAAAAATATAAAATTACCTTTTTTCGTTTAAATCAACTTTTTCAAAAATCACAAAATATGTGTGAAATATTTTTTATTACTAAATTTGGCGAATCATCGCAATAAGTACAAATAGGTGAAATATTTGTTATTATCTATTGTTAAATGTAAGTATCACCAATTTTGGTGAGATTTGTTCTGGAGTCGTCAACTTAAATAATTGTGTAAAATTCTGTCCTAATCATCAAGTAAGTATCACTCATTATGGTGAGGACAAATTTTTAACGATTTGTTCTGTTTTCGCTCCACTTTGCCTAGTTTCTCTGGAATCAGGATTCATCTAACACAGAATCCCAAATTTTAAAATTTTTAAAAATATTCATAATTATTTCCAAATTGCTTTGAAAAATATTCCGAATGTGGATTTTAATAGAGGAATATTTTGTCTACCATCTCCGACAAATTTTTTCCGTCCACGTTGCCTTGTTTCCCTGGAATCTGGATTCACCCCAAAGAAGCCCCAAGTTTTAATGATCATTTATTAATCCATTTAATGTCATTTTTGGTGATGTTACTTGAATTCACGATTTGGTCCAGAAGTGTGTTTCATTTTTAATAGCTATATTAGTTTTTTCCATGCATAACAGAGCTATGTTAATGAATTAACAGAGCTCTGTTAACAAACGGGGTTTGCGTCTAGGATTATGAATTTTAAAATTTATGTTCACAAACATATGTCATTGGTTTCCTGTCTGTGTAATCTGTAGTTCATATTAACTTTTTTTCTAAAAATTACAAAATATGGATTTAATTTTTAATTAGCTATTGATTTCATTTGGTCTCCTTGAGCATGTATTTTTAAATTTGACATTACACTAGATTTTTTACTACAAAAAACATAAATAAATATATCTATCCAACAAAAAATTGCACTTCTAAAATTATTGTTTTGTTTCGGAGTACAATATTCTTGTAATCATGATGCAAAGTAGTAGAGGTATAGCTATTCTCTCTTTTCGTCGCCATAATATAATTCTGACGTTTGGGTGATTTATTATTTTATATTGTGCTACCATTCTTCTTTAAAAAAATCCAAGAATTTTGTTAATTTTTTTGTTTTAATTTTATTTCTAATGAATTATATTTCTCAATTGATTGGCATATGAATTGAAATTAAGGAATGAAAAAGTAATTTCAAATTAGTGACATTAATTACAAACATTAATATTATGTAAAGTTTATCATCTGTTATTGAATATTGGAGTGATTTCCTAGTCACTATTTTAGTTATTTTTTCATTCAATCTATATTTTGAAGTTAAAATATACCAAACAATTTAATAATAGATCTGTTGCTTCTTTAATACTTTTGTTTAATGTAAGACAAAGTTCAAAATCACATTAATAGTACTTTGAATAATCATTTAAACATATATTGGTTGCATCTCAAAACATACATTGATTGTATTGAAAAGGTTAGCGAAATAAATATATATATATAAAACAATTTTTTTTTAATAAATTACACAATTTTGTAACAATTTCCTAAATATAATTATCCCTTGTTATAATATGGCAACATTTTATTAATTTGTTTTTAAAAAAATATATTTCAAAAAATCTTTTAAACTTCAAACTAAATTTCTCTGAGAGAACGGTGTTTTCTTGTTTCTTTGTATCATGCTTGTAATGGTTTCAAAAGAAATATTTTGTATAAAAATATACCAGTATTTTTTTTTTTATTAGTTTTCAATTAATGTATTTTTAAGGTGTATCTGTTATTATGAGCACCAAAGATTACATAGTATGAAGTAAAAAGAAAGCTCTTTTTACTTCTCAAATTGAATAAAACAGGTTTGAACTGATTTTTCGTGGGTTTTTATTCTATACATAAAGCGAACATAGATGTATCTATTACCGATTTTCACGAAATTCGACATACAGGCAGTACCAGTGCCATTGGTCGTCGTTATAGAACTGGGTTGAATGTCACACTCGCAATTAACGCCCACTTTTTTAAAACCTTTAAACAGCTGCATCGATTTTCACGAAATTTGACACACATATAGTACCAATGCCTGCACTAAACCTAATCTAAATATTTGAAATCGTCAAAAAAGTACTAGCGAAATGCATTCCGTTAAGCTCGTAAAATTTGTAAATTTATCATAGTTTTATAGACAAATTGTCCATTAAAGTCTTTAACAAATTTATATATTTTAAAATTTTACTATTTTAAAACTTTATTATTTTTAAAGAAAGTTCTACAATTTTTTGCAAAATTCAAAAACTTGGAAACGGTTGATCATAGAATTTTTAGTGTTTTTTATTTTATTAATAAGCTACATATCATAGAAAAGTATAACTTTTATACTTCTAACCACTATTTATGAATTTGTAGACCTTTTCCGGTAACCCTGCCACATTTTTGGAACTGTATGTCCGTCTCCTTTTAAAATAGTTAATATTTTTTTTATCCTCATCATTTCTCTTTTCACAAAAGTCTTATGTAGTAACACGACGTCAAATGAAAGGACAAATATTTTTTCGCAAACATTCTTTATTGTAATTTTCGGTTCTTTTGTCGCAACTGTATAAATCATGCTAAACCAGGAATTTTTTAGGGAATTTCACCTGCTTCGGCTCTAACTTTTACTTAACATATCCTCGAGAATCATGAGCATAAAAAGTCTGTTAGTACATACGTTTCGTCGAGCATTTTACAACATGAACATTTTTTATGAAATTTTACTTTAATTTCCGTGCCCTATTCTTATCTTATACATTTTCTTGCAGCATTCCGTTCTGAAGCATATTGAACTCTATATGTTTTCAACTCCACTCTAGTATTAACTTTTGGCACCTGAATATTGTCCTAACAGGGGTGCTTTTCTATCAGATGTGTGCAATTATTTTTAATATGCTTTCAATTTTCTTGGCCTTCAAATATTATTTAGACCTTTTTCCCACCCGAACTATGTTTATTATCAATGATCGAATTCTCCTGATACTATTAAATACCATTAGAAACAGTTTGACAGCAGACCTTTGTTGTATTAGCCAATTATTTGTAGGACCAGTTTTAAATATTTTTCGATTGCACTCCTTAATTAAAAAAAATTAAATATTTTTTAATTATTCAAATTTTGAAAAACACAAAAAAAATAAAAATACCAAGATTTTAGACCTAATTTATGAATAGTCTAGTTATTTTAGTGCAATTATTTACACAAGTAAGGTAACTGCATATAAACTGTGAGTTCAGAATTTACAATAAATATTCGTAAATAAGAAGGCATGTACGCCGAAACTAAGTATATTATGATATAAGAAATTTTTGAAAATATGGAAAAGATCTAATTTTGAAAAGAAATTTTATTTTAAAAAAATATTCCTCTTAAAAAGTCCTTTTAAATTTTCATGTGGGGATATATTTTGGACAAGTGCCTAATTTTATATGAAATTAAATATTTTTGTGGTCGATAGCAAAATAATTGCATTCGGAATATTAGTTAATGAATTGTGCAATTGAAGCAAATATAACATTATAGAAAATCAAAGACCACACACTACGAGAAAGTTTTGAAAAAAATCGATGTCTTTTAATGTTTACGAAGATGTTAACAAATCTATGAATTTTTGGATAAAACTAATTTTTTAAATCGTTTGTGTAGAAAAAACACACAGCTTTTTTCTCAAGAAACTATACATATTGATATAATGGAAACGCTTTGGTGGGTTTAAGAATGACTAATAATAATACAAGATGTGATTATAAACAAATTTAAAAATTAGACATAAAACTTCTTTGGAGCACCGGCGATATGTATGCACATATTCACATACATATATAACAATAGAAAAAGCTAAAAAACATGAAACAAAAATAAACAAGTTGTTGCATTTTCATTGGCACTGTTTTATTTTAACAAACACATATTTTAATACTCACACCAATGAATACAAAAAAATGTACATACAATAAACTGTGATCCATTTACATCTGTTCATAATAATATAGTGTAAGGTTAAGCAACATACATAAATAAAGTTCAAATCAAACGCATCCCTCCCATTTAAATCATGCGCATAAATATATTTACGCAGTAAATATGTGTATAAATACAAATGTATGTATACAAAAGTGCATTCATAACCAGAGGAAAAATGAGAAGCCTTCCAATGTATAGGCCTATTTCCCATGGCAATAATGCTTCATACAATTTTTTTTATTTGATTTTTTTGAGCGAAATTAAATATTTTGGCTGCTATTGAGCTTTGAAAATCGAATTTCCCTAAGAAACTCGCATTAAAAAAAAATTTAGTAAAAGAGAAGTATTTCAACAAAAAAATATATATTTTTGCATTAAAAATTACAAAATATTTAAAAAAGGTATGTTTATAAAACTTTTATAAATTTTTTTATAAATGTGCCATTAACAGATTTTAATTGTTACCTTAATATTTGCAATCGGATAAATAGTATAAGAAATATTTACGATTTTAAGTATGGTAAATGTGTAACTATTTTGTTTTAAGCAACAACAAATCTATGCAAAAAATAGAGCTTTTTATAATCTAACATTAATAAAAACTCATAGTTATGTTAAAAGCTTGAACATTTCGGCTTAAGAAAGGGCCCTCTACAAGGCTACTTTACAGTTGCGTATGGGCATGTACATACATACATACATACATACATACATACATACATACATACATACATACATATTTATATAAAATTGTACATTAAAAGTACATTCTTATAAATATGTAACTTATTATACGTATTATTATCGCCCTCTAAGGGCGATTTTGTTGTTTGGGAAAGACAATCTTCGTATGCACAGGAAGTTACTATGTATAAAAACAAAGCAATACAATAACTTGCTTTACTGTTTCCAAAATTTATGATTTTTACATTCATACTACATATATTTGTATACAAAATAAAATTACATACATAAATACGTATGTATATGATATATAAATCTGAATGTACATACATACATATATATACAGTTTAGGTAAGCAGCTGTTTTTGTTGATATCGTGAGCTCTCCAACAATACTAGCTGTAAAACGAGTAAACAAACATTTGATGATGGAGTCAATATGTGTATGTATAATAGAATGTGAACGCTTTCGTCACTATTACGTAGTTAAGTTTTGCTTTTGATTGGGCTTTGGTTCAACCATCTTTTGTTTAGAATGTAACAACAAAACATAAAAAAAATACTTTTAGCAGCGTAGTAAAACTACGCGCCACAATTTTACTCAAGTAAAATATGAACATGAAAGAAAAATTAGAATAAAGAACAAAATACATCGAATTATTTAACAACGACGTTGTTATACAATATATAAAGATATGCATGTATATATATATGTATATAAAATTTTATTAACTTTGAACTAAGTTTTTCGTCACGAGAAATTCACACAATAAATCAGTTATTGGAAGCAGGTGAAATGCGCTACTAATGACACCAAAAAATTATTGTATTGAGATCTTGTCTAGTTCTAACTCCAGTAACAGGAAACAAATTATGTCTATTTTTTTTTTTTTTTTTAATTGTAATATTTTTTATGAAATGTTTTAATAACTTCAAGGATTTTTATACCTTACCTTACAGACAATTTTGTTAATCTGCACTTTTAATATAATTAAATATCAAAGACATCTATCTGCATCTTGTAAAAATGATTTCCTTTACTAGATAATTTCGAAATTATAACATAATTTTATCTTGTATATGATATGCGATACCAACATTCATTTGTCGTAAAAAACTATAGACAAAACGAATTTATTTTTGTATGTTCTTTTCTTAAGTTATACGAAATATTTAATATTATGTTTCCTTCAAAAATAATTGAATAATTGTGGGCAAAGGGCTGGTTATAAAATTTTATATAATGAAAATGAAATAATTTTTTTTCCTACCAGCGTAATATGTTTGTTAGGAATACACACTTCTTCAAGATTTTTTTTTGTTCTCTATCAATAAATTTTAAATTAGTCGCATTTATGCGTGTACTTAAATAATGCTTGTAGATTAATTAAAAGAATATATATATATTTAAATGTATATTCATGTATAAATAATAAAATACTTACAATTAAAACATTATTATATATGGCCAAAGCATTAGAAGCCAGTTCTCTTGGCATGTCACAATTATCTGCATTGTGAAGAAGCTTCCAGCTATTTGTGGCAAAATTATATGCCCATAATTCTTGAAACAACATGCAAGCTCCACGCCGCATTGCATTAGTTCGCCTTTTAGGGTTATATCCACCCAATGAATATAAATGACTTTCTGATGCAATTATACGATGTCCACTGCGTGCTATTGGATATGCACATGAATCGTGTCGGTTTTTGTAAAGACATTGTATAAGTCGTAATGGTTGAAAGGAGTATGCAGGTTTTTTCAGTTCTTGATGACGTCTTATAAACATTTTATGCATGCGTCTAAAATTGCGAATTGCATATTCTGGATCCATTTCTGATAACATATCATATTCGTCCGATGAGCAGCTTTCTTGATCCATCATTTCTTCTAGCTCATCGTAATTACTAATTTCATCTTCATCATCATCTTCGTCGGTGTCATCGTCATCATCAGCGACATTATTAGCATCCTCATCATCACTTTCATTTGAACTATCATCGACAATGTCCATTCCTACATATTCCACATTTGCACCTATTTCCTCCAGAGCTAAGTTTTGCAAAGGTTCATACTGATGCTGTTCAGCTATTAATCCAGCATTCTCTTCCTGCAAAAGATCTTGTTCTAGTTGCTCCTCTTCTTGTATATGACCTTCGTCCTGATCCATTTTGATTCGATTGATGAAGCCTCTAAAATATGTGCACGTATGCTGTATAAATTTATTATTAAATATTTTGAGATTATTTAACAAATTCAGCATAAAAATAATTGCTAAATTTAATGTTTTCATAACAATAGATTAACCAAATGTACACAAACACACACGCACAATATAGTATGTATGTATATCAAACACAGAAGAAAAGCCCCAAAAGAGCCCAAAATAACTATCTTTTATGAAAATCTTTTGAAGAAAGATTTTAAACAAATTATGTATAAACAATTAATTAAATTAATTTATTGTATTGAATTATATATCAACTTTTGTGTGTATAATTTCTCTTAGCAATTTTTTCTGAAACTTATTAAACTCGACCAGCTGATAGTATATGGACATATCGAATGGGGGCTGTCATTTTGACATTATTTCTTTACCTTATTATTTTTTTCTCTTTGCTAGTATTGTTTTTGTTGCAGTTGTATTTAGTTGGTCTCTCACAAACACGTTTCTAGTTTAAAAATGTTTAAGTTTTCTCTTGCAATGATAATAAAAATAGAAACTATTGACAATGTCTTTGGTAAATTATCTCCACGTCGTCTAACAGAATGACCTTCATAATTTAGCACTTATATTTTTTAACTCTTGTTTTAATTAGCACCAATTATCATTTTCAAATCAAACTTCCAAAAAGATGTTTATAAACGTATGAAGAATTCTTGAATTTAATTTGTTTTCCTTTCTTGCCCGTAAACAAAGCGAAACACGTCACTTGTCTATTACAGCTGAAAATAAAGTGAAATGGAACAAAAACAAAAAAAAAAAACGAATGGGAAATAAGAAAGAATCACACAAAGAACTTTTTTTCCCTTGTTTTGTCAATTAAATAGGCAGCACTTTTAAGAGAACAAAATACAACTCTGTCTAACTCATACAATCTGGTATTGTTTTTATACTTATGAAAATGGAAATTAAGAAAATACATATGGATAAAAGTTTCAAAATCCCAATTGGAAATGTATATACTAGACTGAAATGAATTATCAGAGTACAACAAACATGTATAATATTCGGCCCAGCTGATTTTGTTTTGGTATAGGAGACCACACAAAATTTATTTATGTTTTATTATATAAATATAAATAAATATATATATATATATATATATATATA
>MINK01174544.1:965-18798 GCA_001735545.1 Phormia regina
TACACCATTGTGTACATTATAATTAGGGCATGGGTCTTTTATTAGACTTCGAGCCAAATGTGGACTGATAATCATATCAGCACAAACGCATAAGCGAATGACTTCCTTCTCTCAATTTTTATTTACAATTAAAAACAAAAAGTTCTGCAAAGTTGGATGATGCAATATTTCCAACTGCGTTGATTAGTTGTATTCGGCTGTTCAAAGTATTAAGAAGTAAGTTTGTTCTTGAAAATCGGAAAAAATAATAAACTTAAAAAACCTATTAAAAAAGTAAAATTATTATTATTTAAATATATTGTTTTTAGTTCTCATTTTGTGTTTTTGTTTTTTGCAGATTAAACAATTAAGGATTACCCAATAAAAATAAATTTAGTTGATGAACTAATTTAAAAAATTTCAGATTTTTCTTATTAATTAATAAATGGAAAAAATAATAATAATTTCTATAAAGGCATGATTTCATCACATCTATGATGCCTTAAAATGCGCATAATAAAGGAATGTATGAACCTAATACGCAGCGCAGCAAAGAGCGCTACCAAGTGGGACATCACGAAGCTGGTTGGTATGGAAGAGTTATTTTATCTCTCTCTTACAAACCTGCTTCTGGGTATGCATCAATTTTTGCTGGGTAACGCATTGTAGTATAAATAACTTAACTAGACGAGTAATATTTTCTAGGTCCTGGTTCGATTCTGAGTCAATCTATCTAGCCGTCCGTCTATTTGACTCAAATATTTATCTTAACGACAACGAAATTTTATACATATAATTCGAGGGTCAATATAAACTTGTGCTGACCACGTGCACTTCCCATATTAGGAAAAACCATATAGATTCGGCAATGCCGAATAAGGTTCATTTATATTTGTTTTGCGTTTTGGAACCACTATGCGCTACTAATTTAAGTGTGTTTTCGCTCTAAATATTACTGAATTAGTAATTCAAAAAAGAAACATAATGAATTAATAAAATCTTAATATTTTTGTTATATTTAAACCACTGTGCACTGCGTAATATTATAATGATAATATATTGTTGTAAAATTTAATTTTAAAACCTTAATGAATGCTTGACTAATTTACTAGTTCTACTCTTAAATAAAACACAAAATTCATTTAACGATCAGTAATAAAATATTAAAGAAAAAAAGATCTAAAGAACAACACTAACTACTTTCTTTCTTTCTTGTTTTAAAGATAATCATAGTTTCGTTGACCCTAACAAAAGAAAAATAAACAAAAGCATTTAAACAAAAAAAAACTATAATAAACCGAAAACCATTAACAGATGTTAATTTAAATTAACAATTTATTCAATGAACGGAAATAGCACACTAATTTGTTTAAATCAAACTAAATAAATAATTTTATACAAAATTGCAAACAAAACTCAAACATTTTATGACCTAAGTTGGTAATTGAATCAAACAAACACGTGTCTTGGTTAATTAATATAATTTTTTATTATTGTTATTTTTTATTACATTACGAAAAAATATATTTACAAAAATAGTAATTTCTTTGTTTAAACAATAACTAATACTTAGACTTTAATGGGTATATTTTTCTTTTCATTTTATTTATTTGCAAAGTGATTTTTTTTAACTAAAATCTTGACGTTGTGTTTGGAAGTGGGTGTTATAAATTTATTAATAATTTTTACTAATATGAATTGGTTTTTAAATAAAAATTATTTTTAAATAAAACACATACACTACCATTAAGATTTAAAGCCAAAATTGGCAACACTTGTTGAGCAGAGACGCCAACTAACTTATAAACGATCGTGCAAACGATCGTACAAATGTTGGGTAAAGCCGCAGCACTATACACTTGTTTGATATTTAAATGACACCATCCAGAAAACAAATAATTGTTTTGGAATTCATTTTAGTTTTTTTGTTTCGTTTTAAGTTTTTTTTATAAAGTCATATTTAACAAAATCACATAAATATTTACATTTTAATAGTATAGTTTTTATTGTTGTTGTTTATGATCAATCTGGTAAACCTACACTAACCCGTTGTGTTGCCGAACTACGAGCATTGCGCTTTTGTGTTGGATATTGTGATGATGAAGTTGTTGTGGGCGACCCAGTCGCATCATTTCCTCCAATAATTTCACCATTATTAAAACAAAGATTACTGCGCAAATGTTTTTGAGATTTCATTGTTGCATTTAATGGGACTTCTGCATCACTGGGTGAGGGAGATGTTGGTGTTGCCATTGGTTTATGTTCGATATTATTATTTATTTTATTAATGGGTGATTTGTTATTGTTGCTGTTGTTAAATCTTTTACTGGAATTATTATTCTCATATGGTAAATCAACTTCATTGATTTCTCTATCGTTGTATTCAAAATGTTCTTGAGAACTTCCGCGATTAGTGGGTGTTTTAATATGGTCATTGCGACGATAATATTGTTGTGGTTCATCATCATAATACTCTGGTGGATAATATGGTTTACGGGGTGATGATGGTGGTGGTGGTGATTTTAAATGTACATTTCGCATTCTACTTCTTATTTCTTCTTCGGCTGGAAATTCATGAGAATAATCTCTATCATCGTGGTGATCATAATATTGTCTTGTATTATTTTTTATCATACTCCTGGGTTTTTCTCTTTTACGTCTGTAGGGTGTGGGGTCTTCTATATCATCATAATAATCATCTCTTTGTGCAAATCTACGATTTTCATATAATTCTGGTGTCTCAATATTTCTTCTATAGTCTCTCGCTTCTTCGTAATGTTCATTATATATGGGCTTACGTCTATCATATGTTATTGGTGCTGGTTCTCTATAAATTTCTCTCTCGCTAGAATAACGTTGTTCATAATTATTAGTAGCTTTGTTCAAACCTCTCTTGGGACTTACGTTCATTCGGGGCTCTACCGATCTTCTGCTCTGTAAATAACGTTCTTCATTATTTAAAATCCTCTCACGTTCTCTGCGATTATAACTTTCATCTGCATTTACTTCACGATTGTTTATTTTGCGCTGTTCTTTTTCTTCACTTAAACTTCTGACATCACGTTTCACTTGAAGTTTTGGACTATTCTTTGTATTCAATTCCATTTCACGTTTATCATTCATATCCATTTTGGGTTTTCGCAAATTATTGCGATTATTTTGTTGCTCTTCGCCCTCGTTAACGTAATCATAGAATTCTATTTTCGATGTATAGGCTTGTTTCTTTTTGGCAGTAGTGTAGGCTTCATCGACTACACTTTCGGGCAGTTCCAATTTAGTTTTTGTGGGCTTTTCTGCAATATCCATTTTTTTGCTACCCACCGAATTGCGTAACATTGGTCGTCTGGTGTTTGCAGAATTCTCATTTAAATTATCATAAAATTGTATAGAGGATTGTGAAAATTCCTTACTGAACCTCTTCTTAGTATCAACACCATTATCAACAACTGAGGTTTGTTTTTCATACAAGGGCCTTTCTGAGTTCGCCAACTGAACACTATTTCGTCGTTTAATACGACTTTCAACAGCAGTCTCAACTTTAGTATCATCAGGCCAAAAGAAATGTGATTCCATACGATTACGACCGCTAGCCCCAGCACGATCGATCATTTTGGGTGGTAAACCCGTAAAGAATTTTCCATTCAACATTTTGTTGTACGTTTAATGATCAACCAGTTTTAAATTACTCCAGCAACCCGTCTAGTTTGTTTGAAATACCAAGCTCAACTAAAATCAATATCATTTAGTTCTCATTCATTAAACGTGATTTTAGAAAAATGTCGTTGTGTTTTGTTGTTGACATTGTAGGCGTCTTAAGAAAAAAAGCCAGCGATCTTTTTGTAGCAGCAGCAACAAAAAGCTGTTTGTTGTTTGCAAACAGTTTCTAGCACAGTGGTATAAAAGGGTTAAAAAAAATTAATTTAGTTTATCAAACAGAAGTAAATTTAACTCTTAAAGGTCTATTGAATAACTTAAGATCGTTTTGACTCTCTTAACTTGCAGCTTCAAAACTCTTTTGTGATCTGCCATTTTTAAGGCATACATACAGATTTTTAATTCATTTGCAAACAAAATTCAGAGTAATTAATATCTCTTGAATTAAAATTTTTTAAAAAGAGTCATAAAAAAGGTATAGTCGATCAAGACCCATCACATGATACCCTATCCATGTGCACCAAAATTCGTCTTGTGGCCTATTCCTGATCGATAATCTTATTAAGTGTAAAATAAAACATACGAATACAAAATATTACATCGATACAAACATTTCTATGAATTTATAAATGTTTGAGTTTCCGTTAAATGGACCTATATGGGAGCTATGGACCGATCTTCATAAAATTTGTCATTATCTTTTATATTTATATAAAACTTATTTGTGTCGAATATTAACTTGAACCTGATTACAATGAGATTTATGCTCGTAAAAGTGATTTTATGAAAAAAGTTAATATAGGAGCTATGGTCAATTATTGACCGATCTTCTTGAAATTCGGTACACAAATCTATATAAAACTCAAATGGGCCAAATATAGTTAAAATACTGTTATATTTAAGGGATTTATGATAGGTAAACCTTTTTTCCGGGAGAACATTTGTATGTATGAAAGAACCAACCGATCATAAACAAATTCAATAGGCTGCATCGTTGTCCTATAAAAACACCTGCTCCAAATTTTAATTTATTTAAAAATGATAATCTTTAGTTTGATTTCATAATTTACATGGACGGACAGATGAAAATTCTCAAAAATAGTACGTATTGTCTACTTTAATTTTATGAGAAAAAAATATTGTATGCACATATAGCCCGATTTGAGAAATTTATTTTTTTCTAAGAGAACTCCAGTGCAGACATTTTCTTTGCTTTATCTATATATATAAAAGAGTAACGTTACTGACTGATTGATTCATCATCCCATAGCCCAAACAACTGAAGCTAGAGAGACAATCCACTAAGGCGGGATTTTCGGAAATTCGAATGTTTAGGGGGAAATACAAATTCGCGTACTTTTAAAATTCAAACGTTTAAGGGTAAAAAATCTCCTACCTATTTTTGTACTTTTTTATTAAAACATTTGTTTTAATATTAATTGACAAATATTCATATGAGGATTTCAATATGGGATACTACTACAATTTAGAATATATGGAATACAATTTGAGTATATCGCATGGGCGAAAAAAGCTACCCAAAAAATGCTAAAGGGCGGGAATTTTTACATTTTATTCAAACTTAATATAATGAATTTTTAATATAAACTTAAACATAAGATTAAGTTAAAATGTAGTCATATGTTAGATAAGAATTCACAAGGTGAATTTGTGGTACTTAAGATACATGGTCCTATGAGTAAGAATTTAAAAGGAGGACTTTTTTAGTACTTCTGGTTCGTTCTAAATGGTATCTTTTGAATTTTCTGGTTACTATTTAACTAAGAAGCATGAAATTAAATTCGTTTATGTCGATGTTGGCGAAAAGAATTCACAAAGGCAGCTTTTGGTAACTTTCGTTCTTGTAATTGGTTACTTTTTGAGATTTTACTTAAGATATTTAACCTTTAAAAACATTGATAGTTAAAATATACCATTGGTGGCCTATTGTGGTGGAAATATATTCATCTACTTTTTATTTTATAAATTATTGAACTAGAAAGANNTGATATGTAGTCTTAAACGAATGTTAATGCATAAGAGCAGTGTTTATGGTACCTTTTAGTTCTGATGGTACTTTTTGAATTTTTAATTTAGATACATGGTCCTAAGTTAATGAAAATTCATTAGGGGACATTGTGATACTTTTTCGTTCATATGATGTTTTATTATATTTTTAAAGAATTTCGAAGTCTGTGATTCCATGTTAAAACGGATTACATGTCAGGTTGAAACATTCTTTAGTGTAGAAGAATATTTCATAAAAAATTAAATTTAATTTTAATTTATATTATTATTCAACATCCTTTTTAAATAATAAAAAGATTTATAAAATAAGAAAGAATGTTATTGAATATTAGAAAAAAATCTCTGTTAAAGAAAACTCAATTAATAAAATGTTAAAAATGTGCAAACTATTTCATTTTTTAAAATTAAAGATTTTCAATAGAGTATTGAGTTCAGAATATTGAATTCTTCAAATTGCGCTAAACTTAATGCACAATGGCTCAAAAAGAAAATTACAAGAAGTGAAATAAAATGTATTTAATTAATATTTTATAAAAATTATTTTTACTTAATTGTTTTCTGTAAAAGAAAGTTTTTATTTCCAATTTAGTTGTAAGGAAACAATTGCACATTGGGTGGGTAATAATAAAATATTTATTATTTTTTTTTTTTTTTTTTTTTTTTTTNNTTTTTTTTTTATATTTTTTTTAGTTTTTTTTTTTTTTTTTTTTTTTTTTTTTTGACTTTGAAATTTTTTTAATGTTTTGAAAGAAGTCTTAATACAAACACATATAAAGTCAATACGGAAAAACTGGAGATAAAGCTCTGCCCACAAGCCCTATACAAACTTTGTTTTTTGAAATTTTTTCTTAAATCTTTTTGTTAAATTCTTTAATTGCTAACCTAGGATTTACTTGAAATTATGTTAATTATATAGCTTATTATTTAAGGTAAACGTTCAATGAATATTGTTTAAAGGACGCCCCTTATTACTACAGGGTGATCATTTAAATAAAAAAGCAAAGCATAATACTTGTCCAAACTTTATTAATTTTGAAAATTTTTCTTAAATCTCTTCTTCTTTTATTGAAAACCTTAAAATTATTTTAACTACATAGCTCCATATGTAAGATAATCACTCAAAAAAATATTTTCTAACGAATGCTTCTTATAACGACAGGGTGATTATTTCAATAAAATAATGCAAATTTTATTAAATATGTTTTATACGTATAGGGATTTTGGGCATTGTTATATAAAAAAGTGGATGTTTTTTTTTTTATTTTTCTAATTTTAAAACAATTTAATATATATTATATTGAAATTTTAATAAAATATCGTTATTCGCTTAAATTTTATTAAGGCTTAAATATTAACTTTATTAAAAAAAATTTTCGAAAATGTTAAATCTTAAGTTTTTCGAGAAGCTGAACAATTAAACCAATTTTACCACCATTTTTTTTTATAAATTATTATTCTGTAAATTCTAACAATTCCTCAGATATCAAATAATTGTATAAAAAGTTAATACTTTTTATTAAAACTTAATAGATACATGCTTTCCTCTATCCAAATTTACATATTTTTCATGCGATTAGTTAGACCCATTGTACTCCCTTAAGATTTTTAGAACATAATTTTTTATTTAAAATATTTAAAAAATTATATACACATATACACACAAATATAAAATATAAAATAAAAATATATACTTAATAAGGAAATAATTTCCTATAGACATCTAAAAACTTAATCCATAAATATTATCAATCAGTCAGTCAGCCATCAATTAAAGTGACAAATAGTTATTGAAACCATAAACCTAAGTTAGTCACAAGGTACATACATATTAACTATAATGACTTACATACACACCATAACAAAAGTTATTTATAAAAATATAAAAAACAAAATATTTAAAATTCAAATGTGACAAGTTAATTGTAAAAACCAATATATTTTTATAAAAATGATTAAAAATCCAGGGCAAAAATTCCAAAAAAAAACAAAATCGATATTCTTAGCAAAAAAAAAACCCATCCATAATTTATAACAATAAAATTTATTCTGACTAATCTTAAATTCTTTCAACTCTTAATAATTTTTGTAACAAATTTATTTTATCTAATAATATACAGCCTACATATTGCTACTTAAGTTTCTTTTGTCATAAAATATTTATTATTATTTTTTTTTTTTTTCTAATTTATTTCAACAAAAAGCTGCCACAATAAAAGTGCGGCATTGTGTCTTTTGTTAAAAGAAAAAATTGCAATCGAAACTTTCGATTGTTTAATTTTTATTTATTTATTTATTTGTTGTATTGTGGTTATGATTTCGAATGTATTTGTTTGTGAACGTGTTAATGTGGTTACGAGTGCAAATGAATTTGTTTGATTTGTAGAGAGTATGTTGATGTTTTAATACAAATTAAACTTAAGAAGACAAGTAATTAAAAGTAATGCAAATAAATATTTCCTGGAATAAATATGAAGTTAATTACTTAGTTTATTAACATCAAATATGGAAATTTTTTATATTAATCATATTATTTTGAGTGTAATTAGAAGGGAATATTTGACAGTGACGAAATAAACGTTGATTATGATTTTAATTGGCTATGACTCCTACTCATACTGAGCATTATTATATTGCAAGCACATGGACTCATCCATATATACAAACAAAAAAGCTAAAGAATATTTATCCCCATATACAAGTGCGTTCCACGCACGAAAAAATCTGCACATACAAATCTGCTTAACTGTTATTTTCAAGTTCTAAATATAAAAGTTTAGATTATTTCCTGTTAGTTTTTAAGAAAATATTGGTATTATTTATTTTTTTTACATCAAAAGTTATAAGTCCAAGAGCATGCACGGATTTATTCGTGCGCAGTCCTATATATATAATATGTATATATAGATCCTTTGGAAAACATAAAAACTGGCAACTTAAGTCAAGTCTTACAAAATAGTAAAATTTAACACCCTGTAGCTTATCTCATGCAATCACAGGGTGATTACAAAAATTTTTTTCTGAAATCATATATCCTTCTCTACAACTCTTCCTTATACATCACATCAATTCCAGCAATTGTTTAGGAGGTATTATTTTATTACCAAAAATTTTTGTATTTGGAACCACTGTGCGTAGTAAGTTTTAAAATTATCTTGAAAGATCAAAATTTTTATTATTAAAAATACCGATAGGTTGTCATAATTTTTTTGCAAAACTTTTCAAAACATATTGAAATTTAATTAAATTCACAAAAGTATCAAAATCAACAATCTTTTTTTTTACAAACTCAAAAATATTGAACTTTTTACTTTTAAATTCTTTTCTTATTATCATATTGAGATATCTAAAAATATTTATCATAATTTAGAAAATTATAGGGAGTTTTAAAGAATTTAAAAGTAATAAATAAAAATTTTGTTTTAGGTTGTGGTCATATTTGATAAAAAATTACATATTTTTATAAAATAAGACTCTGTTGGGTTCCGGGTCACCGTGACATTCTCGGGTCCTACTTTAGGGCCATAAGGGAATGGATTCTGGATAATACGAATCGTACCTGGACATCTAGAGTATTATGGCCTAGTCTTAAACTTTCAGATTCGAAATATCTTCTGGGTATGAGTCGTAGTAATATAAGAATAATGGTAGGAATTATTACTGGTCACTTCTCAATAGGGAATATGATGAGCAAATGGGACATAGGCACGACAGATTTTTGCAGGTCGTGCGATGATGTAGATGAGCTAGAGACAGTGGAGCACGTTCTCTGTCACTGCGTAGGACTTCAGCGGCTTAGGGTGAAGTGGTTTGATAGCCATACACTGCATGAACTAGATGAGGTTACGATAAGATGGCTTAGGGGCAATCAAGGCTGATTGCTAGGGTTTAGGTTCCACTTCTCTCTTCTTCTTCTTCTTTATTAAATTCTCTATTCTGTATTTTTAAATTTCTATTTATTTCTCAAAAGGATCACAATGGACCTTTTTGGTCTCTGGGTGGAGGCGTGAATATGCCACCCTTTTCAACCTAACCTAACCTAACATATTTTTGAATCCTATTTTGAAATTTTAACTTTGAAAATTTGTTTCTTGTTATCAAATTGAGATGTCTTAAAACATTATCATAATTAAATAAAATTATGGGGAACTTCAAATTATTTTTGAAACATATTTTGTAAAAACCTCAAGGTAAAAAATGAGAAATTTAATTTTTGATATAAAATAGTTTTAGGACATAATTTAGCACAGTAAACATGTTTTTTTTTTTACTTAAAACAATTCAAAGATATAAAAATATTTAAAATCGGTTCATATTTGTAAAAGTTATAAGCCCCAATATGTTTTTCACCCTTGAGGTGGTTAACTTCGGTCCACTGTAACACCGTCCATGCTCTAGCTACAGACTCCAACAAACCATATTCTGAAAGCTTAACTCCTTCTCTATTGATGTTTCATGTTTCATTTAAATCGAATCAGGGGTTTCAAAGATCTCGACTTATTACCATTTACATCGCATTTGGCCCCTCTATGACTCTGCTTTACCTTTTTCGAGATCAAACAATTCCTTTCTGTTAAAAGAAAATAAAATAACTTAATTTTTCAGTTAATAAAATAATTTTAATTTATTATTAATACTAAAATATACAAAATTGTATCTTAATATAACAAATAGTTAACATGACAAATCCAAATAAATCTTCTAAACTGACACTTTAAACTCAAAGAAAAAAAATCTACATAAATTAATAAAAATAGATGTCATTTGTGTCGCATGTTAAATAAATTTTTAATATAAATTTTCTCACCATTCAACCTTAATTTAGCAAAGAATAATTAACATTTTTTTCACTCTCTCTTAACAGGTGAACGTTATGATTTTATTATAACAGCCGATCAACCAGTTGGTGCTTATTGGATACAATTAAGAGGTTTGGGTGAATGTGGTATAAGACGTGCACAACAATTGGCTATATTGCGTTATGCTCGCGGACCCTATCAACCAGCATCAGCGCCACCAACTTATGATGTTGGTATACCACAGGGTGTGGTAAGTACAATAATAATAATAACAACAACAAAATACTAATAATTAAATAAATTAACAATAGTTAAATACATAGTACAAAGATTTCTTAAAAAAAAAAAAAAAGATTTTCTTTTAGTTAGAGTATTTTTTAAACAAAAATTTATTTAAATTATAGTAAAACAAAAAAAAGGTTTAAAATTAAAACTTTTAACAAAAAAAATACTAATTATTTAAACATAACATAAAATAGCTGTTAGTTAACATTATAATAACTTAATTGTTATTTAAAATTAGTTGAAACTAAAGTAGGTTTTTTTGGTATTTATTACAAAATAATAGTTAAGGTTTTTTTTTTTGTTAGGTTTAGTTAAAAATTTTTATCATTAAATGTGGGCTTTAAATTGATAATATTTAAACTTTTTATTAAAACAAAAAAAACCTAACGAAACTTATAAAGTTTAGCGAATTTGTTTGTAAGTTTAAAGGCAATAAAATTGATTAGATCAAATTGTAGTCTTTGATTATTATAATGCAGCCTAAATAGTTAGACACCTACATTAGTTAGGATTTTATTTATGTTATTAGGTTAATTTATTATTATATTATATTTTGTTTATTTAAAAAAAAACTATATATATTAAAAATCATTATAAACAAACTATTGTTTAAAAGGTAAGTACTTGTTTTCTTATATTTTTGTTAGCATTTAAGTGATTTTAAAAGACTAAGAAGATAATGTAAATATTTTTTTGTTAAAATAAATAATATAAAAAACAATTTAAATAAAGATGAAATAAAAAAAGATTTGGCAACGTCTGAGTCTGCTTTGAAAAAGTTTCTAGTGTATACAGAGGTTTAAGAAACTGGAATACCGATCATAAGGACTGATTTTTAAGCAGATCTGCGCCATTTATGAACATATCTTTCTGAATTTTAATTACAAAATTCTCGAAAGGATTTCCGATCGTTTGATATATAAATTGTTAATGGCAGTTATTGGTGGGCCTCATAAACGCCATTTCAACCGACACACAAGGATCCCAAGAATATCAACTTTTTAGTTCTCTGACGAAATAATAGCCGAATAATTGAACGGATATTAAAAAATTGTTTATAGAATTATTAAACTATTAAAGACAGTTTTTTTTAGTTTTGTTCTTAGACTTCCTATAACAACCGTTAAAAAAATAAAAATTTAAAAAAAAAAACCTTTTAAATTCAAAAGGAAAATCTGTCAATTTTCGCATTAATTTTAGATTACAGTGTGATCTAAAATGAACCCGCTCCTGCCCTTATATATTCTTATAATATCAAAAATGTGCACAAATGCAATTTTGGGAAATTCAACTTTATTTCCTTGGAAGGACAACATTGAAAGAAATAAAACTATAGCATACAGTACAGGACCAAACGCAAAATTTTTATTAATAAATCTCTAAATCCTATAGTACTGGTCAGATCGAATTAAAAGGTATGGAAAAGTTGGAGAGTAGGACCTAATCTTTCATAAAACTTATATTATAGTTACCCTGGGAAAACACAACTTAAGCTACAGGACACTGTGTCCTGTAGCTTGTTGTAGAATCAAAAATTTTTGGAAATAAATCTGTAACTTCTGATAGGCCGATTGGAATAACATGAAATATGGTCTAAACATAGAAAAGGAGTGAGCAATGTTAAGTTTGTAAGGGGAACTCAACAGACCCCTAAGGGGCGTAGCTAAGGGAGCTCAAAAATAGGGTACCTCTGACATAAGAAATTTTTAATCGCTTGCCAAATTTTTTTTCTTGTCTGATTTCAATTATTTTTCTATATTGTTGTAGGCCCTGATAAGACCTATAAAAGCATGCTTACCTATTTATCTCTTACAATTTTTTAGTTATTTTCATTTGAATTTTTCAGTATCATTTGTATGTTCTTGATCCAGTTTTTTCATATATATCCTAGTAATTCTAACCAAATTGATTTTTTATTTCTTTAGCTAATTAAAGAACAAAATTATCTATTGAGTAAAAAAATTAAAGCCGATATGTTTATCAAGTCCAAAACTAAACTATTTTGAATTTTCAAAAATGTTGACTTTTTGTGTTCTTTTCATTAAAAAAGTATCTGTATTCTTTTTTCTTTAAAAATAGTTTTCTTTAACATTATATAATAATTTTATACTTTTCTGAAAGTTATCTTCACAGAGATAAATCTAAAGTAAAAACCTAGTCCATTAACTCAAATAGTCAAGGTACACACCTTCCCGAAATTGATACATTTCATATTAAAATTTCAACTTTAGTCTATATTTTCTCAAATCCCAAAGCACGAAGTGACAAACGGAATTCAGATTAGGCATCTATGATATGTTGTTAAGAGTTTTCCATCAAAATCGTCCCGTAGATTGGAAAAATGTTGACTTTATAGCTAAAAATGTCAAAAAGAAATATTTTTGGGATTTTCGCTGTTTTTTTGGGGAACTGTGAGAGTCCACTTACAAATATTTTAAAGTTTTTTCTCATTTTTTTTTATATTTATCGAAAATTTCGTTAAGATATGTTTAGTAACAAAGATCTTATTACCGATAAAATACTTATAGTTCCGAAAAAGCAATTTTTTACAAAAGTTTTGATTTAATTTCAAAAGTAAAAAAATATGAACTCGATTTTTTTCATCTAAATTAGAGAGCTTTGCTGACATAATTCTTCTTTATATAGAAAAAGTTTGTAATCAATATCTTTGATAGAAGCGAAACTATGCCACTTTAAAGCTTAATAAGTCATGGACTCAACACACTTTAGCATTGAACGAAAATGTTGAATTTTACAGCAATAAGTTAGGTTTTAGCGATTAATAAAATTTTTTAATTTATAAAATATTATAAAAATTATAGAATTTTTTTTTTTTTTAACAAAAAAATATTTACATTATCTTCTTCTTATAACTATTATTGTAAATATTATAATATAAAACTATATGTAAAATAAAAACAATCATAAAATCCTTATAAAATTCTAAGATATTAAATATAATTATTTTTCTTTTTAATTCCATGTAAAATAAAAAACCAACACTACCACCACCTTAAAACCCTTTTTGTAAAATAAATAAAAAAACCCCAAATTACCAAATCCCAACAAAACCAATTAAACAAATTCCACAACACCTTCAAAACGGTGATTGTTTAAAACCAAAATTTAAAAAAAAAAAAATACAAAATTCAAATAAATATGTAAATATGCACCAATGCTTTTTTTATATGCTCTGAAAAAAATGTGTATAAAATAAAATTCAAATCATACCAAACTGGCCAACATAATTAATGTACGATCGTAAACGAACATGCTGACGATGACTTTTTAAAAATATCATTTAAAATTTGAAAAAAAAAACTAAAAGGTTATGAATCCTTTGGATGCCCAATGTAATCGTCAACGTAATGATGCCATATGTGTTAGTCAATTGAAGAGTGCTTTGGAAATTGATCGTGGCATTTTAGCAGAGAAACCAGATGTTAAGATTTTCTTACCTTTCCGTTTCTATTTGTATAGACCAGAAGAATTGTTCCAGCCTAATACCTATAATAGATATTTGGGTAAGTTTAAGATGTTTGTCTTTTTCTTCTTTAGAAAATTAAATTTATTGAGTATTTTTGCATTTGAAATTTTAGTGGCTCCCACTGGTGATCATGTTATTTCATTGATTGATGAAATTTCTTATCTTTCGGCACCCGCTCCTTTGACTTCACAATTTAATGATATTAATCCTGAACAGTTTTGTAATGGTGATAATAGACCAGCTGATTGTGGTCCCAATTGTATGTGTACTCACAAAATCGATATACCTTTAAATGCTGTGGTTGAAGTTGTGCTGGTAGATGAAGGTAAGTTTCAAAAATTATAGATAATACTATTTTTTATATAATTAAAAAAATTGTAATGAAATCGGACCGATATATTGAGCTATATATGGAAAACAAATTACCAAGGTCAAATTAAGACAGTTGACAAGATATACGTTATAGAAAAAGATAGTCTCTCCTAAGGCCCGACCAAATGATATCAAAATTCATCTAGAGGTATATATAGCGCCTGAGGCTAATTGTGGATCGTTACTTTTACCAAGTCTTTAATAAAATATACAAATACAAAATATTGCGTTAATACTAATATTTATATGAATTTCTGATCTTGTGGATGATTCCCGAAAGTAGAGAGTTATTATAAATTATGGACCGAACCCTATAAAATTTGGCAATGTTGTTTCTAATTATATAAAACCCTTTTGTGTCGAATATTATTACTAACATTTGTATGGGATTTATGGACCTTAAAATGATTTTCGGAAGATGAATTTATATAAGAGCTATGGACAAATATAGACCAATCGTGATTAAATTTAAAACAAGGATGGCTACTTAAAATAAACATCTTTGTAACAAAGGTTTATGACCACTTAATCCCTATTCTGAGAGTTCATTTGTATGAAGAGTATGTGAAATAATAAACCGATCCTAATCAATTTCAGTAATTTCAGCCCTTGCGCCAAAATAATTGTTTGTGCCAAATTTCATTAAGATATCTCTAAAATTGCGACCTGTATTTTATTCACAAGGTGTACAGGGACAAACCGCCAGTCAGACGGATGGCCAGACATCAATAAATTAAGCCAATAAATGATACTGAATCGAACGGTAGACTTTAAGTTGGGGATTCGATAAGTATTTCTGTGCGATAGAAATATCATCAAAAATACAGAATACCCGGACCATCTATGCCAGCATGGATTAAAATCAGTCATCAAACAAAAAAATTTCTTTACCATAAGAGTCCTAGTTTCAGCTCCCATAACTCCGCTTTTGAAACCTATGTAGAATCCTCCTTTTAAACTTAAAATTGTATAGATTTATTTTCAAAAATATAAGAAAGAAAAGTTTACATTAAAATATTTGAACACAAGACAATTTTAAATACTTGAAAATAATTGCTTATGTAAACGCTGTGTTATATGATGATGCATGCATACCATAGGATCAATATTATCAAGACAAATGTTAAACTTAACTCAAGTTTAAGGAAAGGAAGTTTCAAAAAAAAAGAAACAGTAACATAACAAAATCATTAATGCTTTTTGTAAATGCCATTTGGCAGTTGGAACAACCAAATGCTTACCTATGTCTACCTTGTACAGATTAGGACTGATTTTGTATTTAATGTAGACACTACATGGCCACAGTGAACAATATGACGAATTGTATATGCAATTTGACAGCAGTAACGTCGAGCCTATATTAGAGAAATCTGTATTAAGACAATTATAGAACATATGTCATAATAAACCATGCAAAAAGTAACAACAATCAAGATGGCATCTTTTCCTTACCACTATCAAGACAAAATTGTCAGAGCTCGAGCACTGACAATTTTCTTTGAACGCTGCAATAATACTGACAAATCTTTATCACAATAATTATTCCAGGTTTGTCTTGATAAAAATTTGTCTAATGTAGACTATAAGTTACAAACAAGAATAACCAGCTGTGGCTAATGTAGACAATAAGTAAAGCGTAGTATTTTAATGACAATTTTTATTTATATATCTATCAATCCACCTATGTATCTATCTATATATCTATCTATCTATCTATCTATCTATCTATCTATCTATCTAATCTATCCTATCTATCTTATATATATATATCTATCTATCTATCATATCTAATTCTATTATCTATTCTATCTTCTATCTATCTATCTATCTATCTATCTACTATCTATCTATCTATCATATCTGTCTAATCTATCTATATTCTATCTATCTATCTATCCTATCTATCTATCCATCTATCTATCCATCTATCTGCTAATCTATCTATACTATCTATCTATCTATCTATCTATCTATCCATTATCTATCTTCTATCATCATCTAAATCATCTATCTATCTATTATCTATCTATCTATCTATCTATCTATCTACTGTCTATCTATCTATCTATCTAATCTATACTATCTATCTATCTATCTATCTATCTATCCTATCTATCTATCTATCTATCTATCTATCCATCTATCATCCATCTATCCACTATCTATCTAATCTATCTATCTATCATATCTATCTATCTATCCTCTATCATTATCTTCTATCTGTTCTGTCGTCTGTCTGTCTGGTCCTGTCTGTCTTCTAATCTAAATCTATGTATCTAATCGTTTCTATCTATCTATCTATTGATCTATCGTCTAATCCTATCTATCTATCATCTATCTATCTGCATCTATCTATCTAGTCTAATCTATCTATCTATCTATCTATCTATCTATCTTCTTCTATCAACTCTACCTAATCTATTATCTATAAACAATTTTAAATATAGAGTAACTTAACATAATTCTCTTACCTATTTTCAATATCATCTTTATAAAATTCACATTTAAAAGATACTATGTAGCATTTCATCACCCTATCAACACTATAATCCATATGTTGGTTCCTTTCTCGTTAAACAAAAAGTTACAATCAATCAAATATCATTTTTTTGTTTTCTTAAACAGCAACAATTGTCAAAATTATAAACACCACATAGTAAACTCGCATCATTGAAAACAAAGATACAATTTCTAACGTTTCCGTTGCCATAAAAAAATTGCAACACTAAATACACAAATTAAAAGACAACACCAAAAGCATGTGTATTGTTGAGTTTTAATAATAACAATAAATTTTCATAAATAAAATAAAAATTTTACGCGCGGAGAACATTACAATAGTTTTTTGAAAATAAAAAAATAAAAAACATTAAAGAAATTAATCATAAGTAGCTAATAAAAGAAAAGAACTCAATAATTGTCTATAATTTATAAATGCATGGATTTAAATAAATATGCTAGTTATTATTGTTGGTCATTTAAATATTACGTTTCAGATTAAAGTTGGTGTATTAAAACAATCATTAGTATATTTTTTTTTTTTTTCAACTGTTGATTGAAAAAATAAATAAATAAAATGCTATAATTTTAATAAATAAAATTTATTATATTTGAATGAACTGTATGAATATTTAGTTACTAAATGTAAAATGTATGCCAATTTTATGCTCTAGTTTAACTAAGATGCATTAAAACTAACAGAATACTAAATATAGTTTATTTCAAATTTACT
>MINK01174545.1:4845-18141 GCA_001735545.1 Phormia regina
TTTAAGTTGTTTTTCCAGTGTTATTTAATTTTAGATAGAGAAAAATATGATTATTTTGTGCTTATAATTTTAGCATGTAGAAAAATCGTTTTGATTTTTTAGTTATTTCCTTTGAATTATTTTAGTTTTTTTCTAGTTTTTTTACAAACCACTTACTTGGAACGTGTATAACAAAACATTATTCAATATGACAAAATAATTAATAAGTATAAAGTGATAAATTTTGAAAAAATTCAAATTAGTCACCGTTAATATTTTACATTTGAATACAAAATTTTATTAACTATTTACTTAAGTAAATAAGTATTCATTTTACACATAATTTTATTGTTATTTAACGATATAAAGGAAATATGTTTATAAACATTTGACCACCATTCTGGCAGTCCTGACAGATCCTTATCAAAGCTAATGAGCTCTTTTATAATGATTACAACACACAAAGCCACAGACACACAGACTCCTATAAAGAAATTTTATAAAAAAAAAACCGTTCCGTAACATGTATTAAATATTTGTAAAGTATTTTGTAGCTGTATGAATAATATTTTTTATTTAAATTTTTATTTTTTTTTCATTCTTTTGTACATTCATCTACCACTAATGGAGTTGCATTTTAAATATAATTTATGGTCCGTTATTGTAAAGAGAATAAAATGAGAAAAATAAAGAAAGAAAAGAAAAAAACTGAATAAAACTGAAAATAAATTTAAATTTTATGATGTAGTCTTTCAGTTTTATTATGATGTTTTTTTCATTATATCATTTCCTTTTATATATATAAATATATATAAATGTGTGTGTATAAGTGTGTTTGTATGCTGGCTCCTTTTTTTTGTACAATTTTATTAAAAAAGAATAAATATTTGGTTCTTTTGTAGGAGGTGGCTTTATATGGTGAATTTACTATGAGGGAAACATTAATCTACTTTGGTTTAATTGCTGCCATGTCCCGCAGCGACATTGAAGATAGAACTGAATTTTTGTTAAAACTTTTAAATTTGCCAAATGGTTCGAAATTTGTTAAAAATTTAAGTGGTGGCCAACAGCGTCGTATGAGTTTGGCGGTGGCATTGCTGCAGGAGCCGGAATTGTTAATTTTGGATGAGCCCACAGTTGGTGTTGATCCAGTATTGCGTCAAAGGTAAGTTTTACTTTTATATAACAAAAACATACAAATTTAATAAATAAAGAGACAATTAAACCAAAGTGATAGAATTATTTTTGTCATGCTGATCTTTTAACACAAAATTTCATAAAAAAAAAGTGAAAAATAAAATACTTTACACTTCCTTTGTTTTTGTAGGGGAAAATGAGAAAAAAAAATAGTTTTTATAAACTTCCGTTTGGTTAAATTTGCTATTACAGCTGTTGATTAAAAAACAAAAAATAAATGGAAATGAAATTATTATAAAAATATTTATTTTATAATTTTTTTGCTAAAAAAAAACAAATAGAATGGCAAAAGCTAATAGCAAAAGGAAATTGTTTTTAATAAATATTATGATTTACATTAATGGTAGTAAAAGTAGTATCCATTTAGCAGCAAAAGAAAAAATATTTTAGATTCAAATAATTTCTTAAAAGGAAATTTTAATAAATTCATTTTGAAATTTATTATTTATTCTAAGAAATAATCTATATCGCTTATTTAAGTATTTAATTAACGCTTATTGCAAGGAATTATAATTATCTTTATAAATTTAATCCTGCACTTAATACGCTACAATTTATAGTTGATTTTCAGGGACTGCAACATTTTTTCTTTTTAATGTGATTTACCATTGCCATTCAATATAGATAGTCCCTGCTCTCTTTTATATTAAAATAAATCTTTTAAAAAATTTTACATTATTATTTTTGTTATTATCCATACTCGTAAGTATAAGAGTAATATAAGAACATTTTCGTATTAATTATAGTTGTTTAAATCATTTTTCTTTTTGGTTTCCTCTTTTTAAAACTTAATACTTTTATTCTTTTTAATTTATTTTATTTTGTATTTTTTTTTTTTTCTCTCGTTTTTCTTTTTGTCGATTTATTCTTTTGCTGCAGCATATGGGATCATCTAGTGGATATAACCAAGAATGGTAACACAACTGTGATAATTACAACACATTACATCGATGAGTGTGCCCAAGCTCATGTGGTAAGTGAAATTTGTTTGTATGAGTAGATACATATACAGATATGTATGTATGTATGTGTATATTTGTTTATTTACTTTTGTTTTTCATACAATTAAAAGAATGTGATGATATTGTATGTAATTGTATCAGAACAGTTATTTTTAAATACAACATTTACTTGTGTATTTAATCTTGCTTACACTTTCTCAAGTACTTAGTTACACATTGATACATACATGCACACATACATATAGCAAATATATAGCACGTAAACATTGATACAACGACATGCTTTACAAATGTTAACACTTATACATATGTAGAAATAATTGTAAGTTTTGAATTTTTTTTACTGCGTCCGTTTCCTCTTTTGCTCTTCTATTTATTTATACATTTGTTCCATTTGTTCATTTATATGTATCTAGCTGTTGACTAAGAGGGTCGTTTGTCCACAGTGTATGTTTGTATGTATGTTTGCAAAAAAAAAATGTGAATGAGAAAAAAAAGGGGCATTAGAGTAGTGTTGTAAAGTATTAAAATTGTACTATTGTATGTGTGATAGTGTTTATGTGTGTAACATATTAAATTAAATTGTTAGGGTTATGAATAGTATTTGTTAACTTATACAAATGTAATTGAGGTCAAAAATAGAGTTCAAGGAAATATTTAAATATTTACTTTAATTACTTACACACATACATACTTATTAGGGTGTTACCATAAACTGCTTTTTTGAGATTTTAAAAAAGGAGGATCACTTAAGCAATAATAACATATATCTATAATTGAGCTTTTACATTTAGATCAATAAAAGTTGAAGTTTTTTTCCTAAAATATAAAACAACAAATTTGTGATTTGTTGTTTGAAGTTTAGATGTTTTTAGTATAATTTTTAAATTTTCTTAATTTTTTCAGTAAAATAATGAAATTTTTATGATTTTCAAAAATAATTTTTTTTTTTTTTTTAACTACTAAAAATAAATCTACGTTTATGCGAAAAAATTTCAATTTTTTTTATGACTTATTTTAGACAATTTTTTGTTTATTTAATTCTTATTTGTTTTTCTTTTTTCAAATACATTAGGCTCTTAATTTTGATCAGTATTCAGCTCATCAATAGTTATTGTTTAAATATTATTCCTAGATTTTATTTTTTAGTAATGGGACACTCTAAGGCATATTTATGTTTTCATTTTCTACAATATATATATAATTGCTTGAGTAATTATTTGTATACAAATAAAAAGTAAAAATATTTTTCTATTTACAGATCATATCAAATGTGTTTAAAGTTTAATATGAATATTTTTTATAAATTATTTTTAATTTTTTTATTTAATTAGTAGAATAATATTGCATAAAAACCAACATATGTACATAGTCAAAACCAAGTTATTATTGAATTGAGAATCATTTTTTTTATTCTAAACGAAATTGATGGGAAAGAAATGTGTATATTATTTTTTATTTAACAATTTTTGGAAATCCATATATATATCGTAAGATTTTTTTGTTTATGCAAATTATAAAACAACAGAACTTTTTAATTTTGTAGGGCTATTAGATAATCCAGGATGAATTTAATTTTTTCTGTTTTCAATTTATCAATGTTTTTTTAGGTTTAAGTCTTAAGTTTTCATTTAATTGGTTTCAAGGAGACACAGTTAATGTATAAGGATTATATTGAAGTATGAGTAATATTTAATATTTATGAGTGTTATAAATTATATCACTCATACATCATAAGGGTACAGTAAATATGTATGTTTATGTACATAAATAAAGATATTACATACATCATAATTTTGCATTCATGGCATATAAAGTAGGGATGTCAATCACTAAAAATATAATTGTGTATGTGAGAGTGAAAAAAATGCACTTAAATAAAATATGAATTTAACAAATATAAACTCATGCTTCAATAATTTTTATTTTTAAACACTTTCCCTTTCCTTTATTTATTAAAACAAAAGTAAAAACTGTAATTATCATAACCCATAATTTAATTGAAAATATTAAAGAAATTGATTACTAAACAATTAAGTTCTGTAATTTTTTTACAGTGCATTTAGTACTCTTTGCACTCTTAGCAATGATTAAATGAGAGAGTGTAAGAATACATATGAACTCCGTCAGCAGAATTGTGCTATGAAATAGACACCTTTAATTTAAAGTAGAGTCTAATATCCTAAATTAAACAAAAATTTACAATAAGAAAAAAAATTTATAAAAAGTTATAGTTGGTAAAGCCCGATGTTGTGATACCCAATATTATGTCAAACTCATTTTTCTGAATTACATGTTCGTTTTTCTAATCATTTGCCGATTCCAATGAAACAACTTTACTAATTTTAATAAAAGGTTAATTTTTGTGATTATGATAAGTAATTGAAGGGATTTGGACATACAGATATTTTTGATACCTAAATACAAAGCCTGGAATATTTTAAAAATATCCTGGATATTTAGCGAATAAAAAGTATCTATCTATATATAATTAATAAGCAAAAACATTTTTAGTAATCCCTTTTAAGGTCACACTAAACAACCGAATTTAATAAAAAATATACCATTATAAAGATATTTTCTCATAGATGTGCAGAATATAGAATTTAAAATTTAAGAAGTTATTACTTATAAGGGATACAAATTATTACTAATACATAAAAAAACTCACATGAATATATTTGCATAAACAAAACAAGCAAATGAGCGTTTCAATTTATTTTAATGTATATTATCACATGTATGTATATACAACTCTCTCATTCAAAACATCATCTCAAAGTTGTTATAAATGAAATAAATTTTGTTATAATTTTTTATTATTTTAATTAAAATTTATGTAGGCAGCGAAGCGCCCCAGGTGTACTGTCGTATAATTTAAAACTTTATATGAAGATAGGTATAGTTTTTAGGAATATAAAAATAACTTTAATTCCGAAATTTGGATAGACGAAGTTAGACTAAATTAAAAATTGTTCAATAAAGCATTTCTAATTTGAAAAAATTTAAGATATTCTGACACAGAAAAAATCNGATGATTGAATGAATTAAAAATGTGTATAGGAAATAAAATCATACCAAAATTTATTTTATTTTTACTTGAATATATTTATTAAATTTTGATAAACATTTAAGCAACTGTGTTAATTGAAAAAAAGGGTATATAGGTAGTTAATTAGCTTTCTTAATCAATTTAATTATTTTAAATTGTTGAGAGCCACATATATCTATAGAAAGGATTTTTATTAGAATATTTTGAAATTATTTTAAGTCTGACAATTTTACATGATTATTATATTATGGTAAATATAAAAAATAGAGGTAGAGCCATAATATACTTCTGATGCTTAAGTGATTTATTATTTTATTGTGTTATTATGTCTTCTTTAAAAAATCTCTTTTTGTTTTTGTTTTAATTTTAATTTTATTTCTTACGAATTGTATTTCTCAATCATTTATCATATAAATTGAAAATAATAATTATTTACTGACATTAATATTATGTCTAGTTTATTATCTACTATTAAAAATTAGAGCGATTTCCCAGTCACTATTTGAGTCATTCTTATATACAATCTATGTTCGGAAATAAAAATATATAAAACAATTTAATAATGGATCTGCTGCTTCTTGAATACTTCTGTTTAATGTAACACAAAGGTCAAAATCTTACTTAAAATAATCTTTTAAACATATAATGGTTATATTTTAAACATATATTGCTTGTATTTGAATACGTTAGCGAAAGGAATACAAATAAAACAAAAAATTGTTTTAATAATTTACACAATATTGATAACATTTTCTTAATAATATAATGTGTTATAATATGGCAACATTTTTTTTTTTTAATTTTGTTTATATAAAGCAGATTTCAAAAAAATCCTTTAAATTTCAAACAAAATTTCTGTGAGAAAGCATGCTGTTACTTTGTTTATTTGTATTATGGTCTTTACATTACATTACTAGTACATTAGAGCAAATTTCATCCTTATAACAATTGTAATTTAAAATTAATATGTCTTCTCATATCCTTTTAAGGTGAATGCAAAAAAAAGTGATTTTGTAGCAAAGTGTAATAATAGTTTAATTTTCATAATCAATATAATAAGGCATTAAAATACTTACATTAATTAAATTCTGTTTTTAGATTTAAACCAAGTAAATTGTGGTTTATAGGCAATTTATACTGATTACTTTGAATAGGAAGTTGCGTGTTATTTTTGGTTAATGTTTAATGTAGTAAGTAATTAGAATCTTTTTTTTTTTTTTTGTATTTATAACTAAAAGTAACGTACAGTGGTACTAATTACCTATAAGAAAAATAACATACTGTTTTACAAGTTCCAACTTAAAGATATTTTCTTATGTTTTAAGAAAGAAACTGTTGTTTCCAAGAAAAAAACATTTGACCATCATATAAATCTTGGTCAACTTCTATATTAATTATAACCTGCTGGTTCATGTTGTAAATTACCATTTTGCAAAATCCCTACAAAAACAAACAAATGAGAGGGGGAAATATAAATAAATAAATATATTAAAAATAATTGTTAACTGAAAAAAAATAACAACAACTAAAAAATACAAATATTTATGTGTTTAACCTTAATTTATCATGCAACACATACAGACATTAAATTTTACACTGATACAGATACAATAAACACTTTCATACTAACGAAAAAGCGAGAGAGAGGGAGGGAGAGAAAGAGAATGAGAATGAGTATTCATGTTTATTTATTTGTATATAAAAATCTCGGAAAACAATGTCAGGGATTTATGGTACTTGTAAATCTATTTTGACAAAAAAAAAGGGAAATAAAATAAAAGAAACACTAACTGCTACTAAAAAAACAACAACAAATAACAAGCCGCATTTAACAATAAACAAATATAAAAATATAAACATTTATTTATATATTTTTGTTGTATTTCTTTTTTTTTTGTTTGTTTTTGCTAACAATAAAATATAATTGCGTGACTTAAATATATTTATGTTTGTAAGAGTGTAAATATTTAAAAGGACTAACAAAAAAGGAAGAGGTTTAACTTACTAACACACATTGTTCGCATATTAAACTGGTATATTTACACTAACCAAAAGCAGAAGAAGAAAAAAAAAAACAGGAAGAAAAAAATACATTCATAACGAGAAAAATAAAAGATGAAATAAACAAAAAATGGGAAGAAAATTTTAACAGAAAGATTTATTTAAGCTTTTAATGCGAAAAGAACTTAAATGAATGGGAAAATACTAAAACCAACTAACATATATACAGACACATGCACGCACAAAAATAAAAACACATAAACATAAAAAAAATCTCTAAACAGTCATAGAAAAAAGGATAAAAATATGAAAAAGACAAAAAAAAAAAGGAAAAAAAATTAAGAACCAAGTGGTTTATATATGAATGAAAGGAGTAAGATAAAAGAAACCAAACAAAAACAACAACTATGTTTCTTGGTGACAAAAGTCAACTCAAGCAAATGTGTGAATTTGAGGTTAAATCATCAGAGACAACAGAGACAAAACCCACACTACAAAAATTAACATACACATGTATATATACATACATATACATGCATATATAAACATATTTTGTTTATAGATAACAACATTTAAGAATCGATAGACAAAAATCCCAAAAAAAAAGTAGTTGACAAAAAAGCCAAGATAAAAATGATGGCCCATAAAAATAAAATAACGAACAATAAAAATCAAAACAAAAAAAAAGTAAATTATAAAGTAAAGCAAAATTCAAATAACAACAGAGGAAAAAACAAAAAAACAAATAACTATAATCAATAAATTTGTAGAAAATTGAAAAAAACGAAACAAACTAGCAACAAAAACTTGGACAATAAATGATAGTAAAAAATGTATACACTTAGAAAAAAATAGGTGAAAGACAAAATATAGTAGCACTAAGATATTAAATTAATTGTATACTTTAACAACTGGAATATAAGAGTTATATTATGGCTTTTAATGTAATAAATTATTTAAATTTTTTATGTGATAACTTTTAGATTAGACATATTTTTTGAGTCCGTTTTACAATGTCCGCCTATCTGTTCATGTAAGCATTGTAGCCAAAAAGCTTTAACGCTTAATACTTGGAACAGAACAATTTTTTACTTTTTTGAATATCATATATATCTTATTTTACTTTTTATATTCATTTATATTAACTTTTTATTATTTTCTCAGTGTATACAATAGTGACAAATTAAACCATTTTAAATTTATATCAACATAAATTTAAAATATGTCAAATATTAAAAACAATGAATAAAATTCTCATTGAAAAATGAAGCTCGTTTGAATTTTGTCGATTTTATTACTTTTAGGAAAGTTTTTTAAAATTAAATGGCCAGAAAAATAGTAATTGTTTTTAAATGTTTTTGAAGGGTTAAAACAATTTATAGAAAAATAATAGCACTATAAAATAATAATAAAATTGTGCGAAATTTAATATAATTGATAAATTTATGTAACACATATATATTCCACATTTTTTTTTATATTAAATTATAGAAATACTATCTTCAAAAATCTATCAAAATTAAACATCTTTTCATTTGTAATTATGATCCATTTGAAAATATTTTTACAAAAAAAATGTTTACAAAAAAACCTTAAAAAGTCCTCTAAAGTAACAAACAAATTTAATATTTTTTATAATAATTACTTCTTACTTTATTTTTAAGGACAGTCTTACAGTGATTTCAAATTTTCTTAATTAAAAATAATATCGAAAGAAAGAATAATAAATGCAATCTCTAGCAAAGTTTTCGCTTCATTACAACAAGTCTTATATTATAGTCCTTGACAACCAGAGAAAATATGCTTTCTCCAGAAGCTATTAGACTTCTGGAACAATTAATTTCTTAACCCTTATTAATCCTTGTGAGGGTGTAGAAAGTAAATTTTACTATAACAAAATTAAAAAATAATGAAAATTGCATAACTAGAAAAAGTTTGGAACAACTATGGTAATAAATTCCAAGAATACTAAACATATATAACTTATGCAATTTATTTCTATTTAAGTAGAAATTAAAATTTTTTTATGTCAGAGGTACCCTTATTTGAGACCCTTTAGCTCCATTCCTGAGATGGTTGTTATGCCCCCTTTCCAAAGTTAGCATTGTACACTCCTCTGCTAAACCTATAACGTATTTCATGTAAATCCAAATTGACGATCGGAAGTTACAGATTTATTTGTAAAAATTTTCGACTCTGCCCCACTGTGCATTGGTATGAAAAATTATGTTTTCAAAACAAAAATTTGGAATAATTCTTTAACAAACTTTGATAATAATATAATATGTTTCTGTACATAATTTAGGAGATAATACTAATTGTAATTTCATGGATTAATATAAAATGTCATGGAATTTGTTTAATTCATTAACGCAGTTTTAAAATTTTTTCAATCCTTGTACGAAGTAATCACGATAGGACCATTTTCGTACTTATGTGGGTTGGAATGGCGTTTCTGAAGCTCTATCGGTGAGCTTCACTTATATATCAAATGATCAGAAATCTCTTTGATAATTTTTCTAATGAAATTCAGCAAGATCGTTTTATAGACGTAGGAGATATGCTTAAAAAATTGGTTTTTAATCCCGGTTTTCAAAGTTTTGGAACTTTCTTATTACAAAAGGTTTTGATTTTTTTTTTGCTTAAAAAATAAAATAAATCTGTTTTTGGTTTTTTGAAGACCTTGTTAAAGCTAAATGTTAAGAAGATCGATCATAAATATTTTTATAAAATGTCGTTCATAAACAACCGAGCTATGAACCAAAAACTTAAAAAGATAATCCCAGCGGTAAAAATAAGGGATAAGAAGTCTTTCCAGAAGGACTTTTTATAGACGGGAGGCCTTCTTCAAATATTGTACTTACATTCCGTGTTCATGTATCTTTTTACACTTGATGTCATTGCAATCAAGGCCTTACACATTCGCGACCAAAGGCATTCTTTTTAAAAGGCCAGATAAAGCCTTTAACATAACTAAATTATTATTTTTATTTTTTTTATTTAATATGGTTTTTGTAACGGTTTTGAATTCCTTCTCCCCTTCTAAGAGAAGCGAAGTAGGGTTATGTATTTTTCTGCAGAGTTTTGTTTTTGCTTAAAACAAAATATATTAAAAAAATGCAGCTTCTATTACGCTTTCCAAGAGAAAGTTCTTTTGGTTATTTTTGAAGTCAAGGATTAGGCATTCTTGAAGGCCTTACTATATGTATGTTAGCATGAGTAACTAAATTCTAAAGAAGGTGTAAATAGACTTTCTAGACCTAAATGATGGATGCCTTACAAATTTTAGCGCTGGGATTAATATAAACACACACACACATGTAGATTATGCATTGTAATGTAAATTTATAAATATGAAAGCATGAAGCATACTTTAAGGTGACAATTTTATTTGTTGCAAAGATGGTGGAGAGTATAAAAGGGTATTTTTTTATCGTAAAGCAATGTAAGTTTATACTAAAATAAAAAAAATTTCGATACAATATTTTCAAAGGAAAACTTTAGAAATCACTGTGAAGTTTTTAATTTAATTATTGAGTTTATTAATAAAATAAGTACTTACTACAAAAATTTCACATAAATTAATAGATATTTGAATTAATTAATTTATTAAAAATGGCTGGAGGTTCTTGATTATGTTGCTTTCTATAACTTTCTATAAATGTTAACTTAATATAACATAAAAATTAAATAATTTAAAAGATACAAATCTCTTTGATTGAAATTTAAATATTATTTTATCTATTACATAGTTATTTAGTGCTGTAGCTTATTATTAACAAATACAATTTTCTTCTATAAATATTATCAAGTTCAACGAATCAAAATATTTAAATTATACCCCTAAAATAAAAATAAATAAAAATGTATTTGAATTCCCACTTTTCTTTAGCAACAGATAAAATAAGTGGTTTCCATTTAAAAATTTTATGTCAACCATTTAATGTGGTTTTCTTCTTTTTTTTTTTCATTTGATATGACCATTTAATTTTTTTTAATGTTACCCAGCCAACGCTGCTAAAATTAAACAACTTTATTAGAAATTGGTTTCCCTATAAATTATTCTGTATAAACTTTTTTTTTTGGTTTAGTATTTATAAATTTAGCTACTAACATTTAAACAAAATTGTACGAAAAAAAAGAGAAAATGAAAACACAATTTTGTTGCTGTGAATTTATGAGATTATGGCTTCCATTGATTCTGAAAAAGCTACAACACAAACACATTCTGTTATACGTAAATGTTGGTGGCAGCGTGTGGTCATAGTGATGGTTCTTCTTCATTCAAAACCATTCAATCTTGTTGTCACTACAACCCAAAGCCAGTTAAAAGAATGTCCATCTAAATAAATGGAAAAGTATGTTGTATAAATATGGAAGACTAAAAGGAATGACAGACAACGACTACACAGTAAAGTATAATTTACGTGGCATAGTAAACTTGAAAAGTTTATGTGTGTATTTGAGGGTTTATACAGGTATACATATAAGTACAGATAGAGAGAGAGCATACCTCAGTTAAACTATGTATGTTACGAAGAATATAAAACTTAAAAGAGGAGTCCATTATATTGAAGTTTCTAAAGTAAGTTTTTGCTTGTATTTTTATCTTTTCTCATGTTGTTTATGATAAAACTCTTAAGAGCCAGTTAGTGCAATTTCTAACAATTTATATGTATATAGCCATACCTACATATACACATATGTATATGTATATGTATATGTTGAATAGTGTGAATTTTTTCTTTAGTCTGTTGTTTTATAGCTTTTTCACTATTACAAACTTTTTGAAATTTTGTTTCTCTTTTTATATGTTGCAACAATCATGAGCAAAGAAAAAATTAAAAAAAAGAGTTTGTGATTAATTGCTCGCATTAATTTCTTTAACAATCGACTTAATAGCTAAAATCTTTCCAATAACATGAATTAGGGTGTAGAGAAAAGGAGGTGACAAATCTAATAGAATATATGTATGTATGTAATTGTATAGCAATAGAGAGCAAATAATATGAATATACTGGCAAACGTTTTAGTTTAAGGATGCTGAAATTTAATGCACTCCAAATGTTATAGAAAATATTGCACAGAGTAACAAGTGGCTCTTCAGCCACATGTACTTATGTGGTTTAAATCTATATACTGTTTCGATTTCTCGAGATTAGGAAACTTAACTACATATTATGAGAACATTTTTAATAGGATTTAGTAAAATAAAAAATTTAAAATTAAAATTTACATTATGTAAAGTGTTTTAACCAAATTTTATTTATAATTTAAAAATGTTCTTTGAAGTGCACAGCATCAAATATATCCTTTGATTCAAAATTACTCTCTGAAATGCTTTAACGCTGTCCTTCCTTCCTGTCCTTATAATTAAACCACAGGTAGCAATTTAGAGAGAAGTCAATGAAATTTTACACTCTTTTGATTTAGAATCCAACCTTATCAAATATTTTTATAATCAATCTAAAATTTCAATTAGCTCCCATATAAAAAACCTCCTGCAACAAGGCTTTAAAAAAATTAAACCAATTGGTCAACCTGTTCGAAATTTGCACTTTACAATAGAGACGCTGTATGTATGTAGTATGTATCTAATGTATAGTATGACAGTAATATTGTAAAAAACCTAATGCATGTTTTTATATAATGTTTTCAACTTAATTTTTCCTTCGTAATTAAATACGTCCAAATTTTAACATAAAGTTTTAGTTAATACTGATTTCAAGCAATAAATTTCTTTTGATTAAAATGCAATTATTCACTGGGATTTATGTTTTAAGTAAAAGGTTTTCATTATTGCTTTTTATTTCTTTTTCCTTGTCTATTGTTGTCTTTGCTTTATTCGCCTAATCTACTTTTCTTTCGTTAGCACCATTTAAACTCACACTCAAGGACCTGAACTTTTTTTTAATGATTTACAATAACACATTGTATTAAATCTTGTTTTTATTACTCTACATTTAAGAATATTAAGGAAATGTACCCTACCAGTCTGATGATAAATATTGTGGATCGAAAATATTCTAAATTATTTAGGGAAATTAAGGTAGCTAATTTAATTTTACACCTCTCACTACAGGTGTAAAGGGTATATATACGTTT
>MINK01174546.1:0-10722 GCA_001735545.1 Phormia regina
TGGTGTAGGGTATCATATGGTCGGCCTTGACCGACTATACCTTCTTCTCTCGTTTTAATTGAATCAGTGCAAATTAAAGTTTTTGTTGTTTTTCTGATGCATAGTGAACAGCCCATTTAATTGCTGATAATAATATATGTAGATAATTCTTATTTACTTCCTCAACAATAGCAAATGAAGTATTACCATTTGAAAACGATCCATCTGTGAACTGTGTTATAGTGGCATTGCATATTGCTTTTTCTTGCAAATTTTTTTTTTTAATAAAATTGTATTGATTCCATCTTTCGTTATCATGTTCAGTGATGTTTTTATATTTAAGTTTTTGTTTGATGTGCTATCAATGGCTGTTGCAATCTCACCTACTGGAAGAGGTAAATTGATATCTTTGGTATAATTTAATATATTGGTAAGATCACATGGATACTACAATCTACATCTACATCTTGTAATACATGTTCATGGTAAATCAGACTTTTAGTAAGAATATTTTTATTGACGGTTTCTTTAAAATTACGTCAAATTGATTTTCCTTAGCTTCTATTGCAAGGGTTTCGATTGGAGTTTCCTGGAGAATGCCTGTAGCAGTGCGATAACATCTATTAATGATGGCATTTATTTTGTTGATGTTAGATTGTGGTGTCCAGCCATATATAAAAATACTATGCTGAATTGTTCCTTCTACTAATGCGCGACATATTGGAATAGAGGTTTCTATATACGGTCTGTTTACGTGCAAATAAAAATAAATAAATAAATATATTTGTAAATTGGAAAGAAAATTTTTTTATTTAAATTAGAGTTTAACATTTGATATAATATATCTCAATAAGCAAAAACGTTTGAAATTTAATATTTATTAATTTGAAAACTAATTTAAATTTCAAGTACTTGATGTTGGAATAGGCTTTAATTTTGTTGATTTTCAAATACACAATTATGCCTTTCTCCAACAAAAAGGTAGTAAGTTACAAAGCATATTTCTGAAATGTTTTTCAAATTTATACTAAAAGAATAATAGTTTTCATGTTAAATTTACACTATACTTTGTGTTAGAAAGATATTTTCTATTCTGTAGATAAATTGTTCATACGTCCAATGTTTGCCAAGCATATTTCTCAAACTTTTGAATACCATGTGTGTACTATATATCTTTATCCGTTTTAATTAATATTTTGTAGCAATTTTTATAATTTAAATGTCATTATTATTATTTTAAATATATATTATATATTTATTAGCGTTTATGATGTATACAAAATGAACTAATTATTAAAACTGAAACAATATTGTTCAACGATAAATTGGCTGCTTTTATAGACATAGGTCCTTCATGGACTGATTCTTCAGGATCACTTATAATTAAGTTGATCAATATCAACATCATTATTCCAAATATTCTCTGAATCAGTCGAACAACAATTAACATTGACAATATTTGAATTACAAATGGGCATTTGTCTAGTTGAGTCCTATAAATTGTCCAAAAGTTAAGTTAAGTAGTTAAGTATATTTGAAAACACAAATAAATTCAAGTATTTCGCAAAAATTGTATTGGATGTGAAAATTTACTTTAAAACAAACTTACATCTAAGAACAATGACAAATATATCCTTTTATATTTGTATACATTATACTATACAATATTTGTATTTGCTGAATATTTGATTTTTTTTTAAATACTACCACTTGTAATAAATAATATAATTTCTTTAATTTTACATTAAATACAAACCTTATATTTTTTCATTCTACAATATATTTGAAATATATAGAAATTATAAACAAACAGTTCTAAAAATTGTATAAGACTTAAATCTATGCTTAACGGGATTTTTCATTTTACTAACGATACTAACCCGATTTGCGAACATTTTATATTTATTTGTAAGTTGTATCACGAAATTTGCTCGTTTTTCTATAAAAAATTAAAAATTACACATTTTTATTTTAATTTTGTTTTATATTTATATTTTTATATTTCTTGTCATTCTTATATTCATAATAGTAATATTTTCGTAAATAAAAAAAAGTGCTCCAACTTTTACCCACGATATGTATAATTGTATAATTCTATACGTTAACTCCTAACGTTAGCAACAAAACACAACTAATATTAAAATTTTCATAGCAAAGAAATTAAATATTAATATTTTCTAAATATTCAAATTATATTTACATTTTTAAAAAATATTACTACCACAGAAATTTTAGAAATGAAAATTTTAAATATTATAAAAATGAGTATTCAATTACTAGAAAATTTAGAAATGAAAATAAAAAAATTAAACTTAATATTAAAAATTTTAGAAATTAATTTTTAAAATATTAAATTGAAAGACGTGCAAACATTAATTATGTGTTGCCTAGGACTATGTGTTATTATGTTTTGATTAAAATTTTATTAAATATTTAAATTATTCCAATTACTGAAAAATAATATTTTAAATGGCTTTAAAGAATGGAAAAATTTGTTGCAGTAGGAGAAATACTAAAATGGTTATCTTTTAAATTAAATTTTTAACGAAAAGATAACTCTTAATTATTTTTGTAAAAGTTAAACCTACTTCACTAAATTTGACCAATGCTGGATGTAGAGTGCAAAGTTAAATTAATTCAATTTTTTTTGTACGATACATATACGGGTACCATTTTTAAATTTAAAGTGCTCGCATTTCTTAATAAATAAAGATATGGCCATGAAACTTCAAATCGTCGTAATTAAGGTGCTTATACAGTATAAAAACTAAAAAATCTAAAAATTTACATTTACATATAGACCAAGATACTATATGTAAAATGGCTTTAAAATTGATACCTACGGGAGTCAACACCTGTGGTACCCCCATATAACTTCGGTTTTTTGTTCTACAATTGAATGTTTTTTTGCATTATTAATTATTGAAATCTTTTTATTATGCTTTGATTCATAAATGTTAAAATTTTACAAAATTTTAGGAAATAAACAAAATTTTGGGAATGCATGCCAAACAAAATTACCAAATTCTGAGTAATGTTTCCATTACAATTTGAAGGAGAACAAGTGCCAGAAATAAGATTTGTTTCGCATTTCTAGTTTACTTAGGAACTTCAGAAAAATAACTAAAGGATAATATGTAACAAGTTAAAATCTTTTCGAATTATCAATGTTTTCATCCAGTATTTATCAATATGGCAATAATAGCACATTTTAGCCGTTTTTTTTAAGTGGTTTTAGTATCTTTTAGGTTAGGTATTCACGCCTACACCTAGAGGCCAAACAGCCCATTGTTATTCCTTAATGAAAAAAAATAGAAACAAAGAAATATGACGATAGTTAAGAAATATAATAGAGAAGGAAAGAAAAAGAAAAGAAGAAAAAGTGGAACATATACCCATTCAGTTATGATGGGTATATCCATTTTATTCCCATTACAAACTCTATGAGGTTGACAAGTCCTTTGCCATTAACCTCACCTATTTCATGTAGTGTGAGGCTTCCAAACCACTTCAGCCTATTACGCTGAAGCCCTACACAGTGACAGAGTATAAGCTCCACTCTCTCCAGCTCCTTAACATCATCACACGTTCTACAAAAAACTGATGTGCCAATATCCCACTTACTCATCATATCCCCTATTGAGAAATGACCCGTAACCATACCTGCTATGACTCTAAGACTTCCTACTATGACTCATATCTAGAAGAGTCATAGTAGGAATCTGCCAGCTAGGCCATAATGCTCTAGAAACTTTTCAGTCCGACCTGTCACTCCAGGCTCGATTCGTGTTATCCAGAGTCCACTCCCTTATGGCCCTAAAGAAGGACCCTATTAGAATCTTAACAGATGACTCTATGAAAGACCTAACTAGCTCCGCGCCACTGGGCACATAGGCTATTTCGTTGCCAAGAATGTCACAATGACCAGGAACCCAACAGAGTCTTATCATATAGGAATCCATTAACCTTCTCAATTCCCTTCTGCACTCAAGTACCAATCTGGACCTAACAAGATGACTAGTCAGGGCCAATAACGCTGCCTGGCTATCAACATAGATAGTAACCTCAGACCTTGTTCAACATTGTCTTCAATCAAGTCTAGAGCTTCATAAATGCCATGAATCTCCGCCTGAATGATACTACAACTGTCAGACAATTTGTAGGATCGTCTGATATCAGTTGCTTTAGTTCCTTTCTAATCAAAATATCGTGCAAGTGCACAAGATATTGAAGCTATTTCCTATATTCCTGCTAAGGAACGGAAACTTTGCACATTTTAGCTCTAAACTTCATAGGACGCTATGACAACACTGAGAACATTCCCCAATGTTGTAAAAAATATTACTCTGGGATGTCAACTATTTTCGGTAAGAATACTATATGGATCCAATGTGCTAAAATTTTTTAGGACTGTATAAATTCTAAAGTCTGTTTTTGCCTTTTTCTCACAGAGTTTACATGGAACGCATGTTTCATTACAAATCAAGTCTTTTTGTAAAGTTTAAAATTACAATTTGGAATATTTTGTAAACTATTTTTTTTTTTTTTTTGGTTTACTAATACTTATTTATGCCCATTATAATGATTTTTGGAAATGAGCCATATATGGACGCTATGGCCCTTTGAGGTGCGAAGTTCATAAAAAATTTTGTAAATTAGTCTTTACGTTTACAAAAAACTATTCTATAAAAATAAATAGGATTTCTAACATCTATAAAGCCTTTATAGGAGAAGAATTGTATGGGGACCAAGATATCATAGGTAACCATTTAAACTAATTTCAACAGAGCTCATTTCTGCATCATATAAAGCCAAAATTCATACAATTATTTCAAAAACTACGATTTGTAGCTTCATTCAAATTTTAATATAGACCGCCAGACAGATGGACGAACATTGATAAAATACTCAAACATGTTTGAGTACATGTATACACCGTTCGTGTTTTAGACCTGTGGATCAGTTAAATGATTGTAGTAAATAATTTGTATAAAATTCTATATTCTTTCAATACTTTGGTACCCGGTTACCACGGATATTGACTAAAGTTAATTTTTTGTGAATGTACCGTAGGGTTAACCATTTATGAAGCCTTAACTTTTGAATCGTTGTGAAGTTAGCTCCGTGAGATCCGTTTTTAACATTTTCTGTTAACTTAAAAGAGGAGGTAAATTTAACAAAATCAAGCTAATTTCCAAAAAATGGCATAAAAATTGAAAAAATATACACATCTGAGTGTTAAGATTCACTATATATATATAAAAAATAAAATATTTAATAAAAAATATCAATTTATGGCTCTCGAAAATAAAATATGAACTACTAAATTTTGTTAATAATAACGTAAAAAAATCGGGTAGAACTAATGTGCTAGAAAGCCAATGTTTCAAGGATTTCTGAACTGTATAGTTTATATCCAGAATTTATTTCAGATCTGAGAAATTTAACTGAAAATGGGGAATTTTCATAAGGGTGCTATATAGAAAATCGGAAAAATCTGGTAAAACTAAAGATTGTGCGTGAATTAGACCTAATTTTTGTTATACTTAATTAACTGTTGGACAGACATGGTTATAAAAGTTTGTATTTTTATTCTTACTATAAAATTATTTTATAATACTAAAATTAATAATATATATCCTTACTTATTACTTTTTAACTAATGGTGTTTCGTCTGTATATAAATAAAAATAATGTATAAAAATAAGAAAAACATTTTTTATGTGACTGAGTATAAATAACTAATTTTGTTTAAGAATATTTTTTTTTTTTTTGTTCGTCATAAATATTTATTTATTATGACAAGGGCTGATACTTTCATGCATTAAAAAAATTAAAATAGGCGCTTATAACATGTATCATAAAATAGAAACTATGCACCAAAAATAAAAAAATATGCATTTAAAACTGAAAATATGAGCAACAAAGTATATTTTTTGTAATATTATTTACTAAAAAAGAATAATTCACATATGTAATATAAATCTTTTAATGAATTTGTAAGAATGTTGTCATATATTGGCCTCAAAAGTAATCAATGAATTCAAAATATACCTACCGAAATAGTTGTTATTCATATGGTATTCACCAAAATGGCGTAAATGAAAAATTTTCATGATCTGTTCATCGAACTACCGAGTACCGTTAAAGATGTATTGCTGAAGCAAATTTTGTTTTGATCAATGAAAATTTTTTATTAAATTTATTAATTCAATTAGTTGCGATATAAATCCCAAAAAATGCTGCGAGATATAAAATGGGTTTTGAGACATTTAATTGCAAATAACTTACGTAGTTCATTTAAAAAAGCTATGGGGTGTATGGTAATTAATTTATTGAAGGACAGGTTGGTATCCGGTATGGGGGACGAGAGATGGACTTCCAAAGTTGCTCATCTCGGGTATGAACATTTTTTAAAAAATCTCCAAAATTTCATTTATGATTTGACTGAAAAAAATTTTGCACACAGATAATCCTTATAATTCTCTACAAAAAATACACTTACATGTGTGGGTTACCTCTTTTATTTTTAGAGATATTTGGTCCAAAGTAAAATTTTGACTCATTTTTGGGTCAACATTTTTTTAAACATGGCTGGCGCAATTTGTGTGTCCTAAAATTTTCTCTAGATTCTATACAAAATTGTAAACAATTTTTGTGCAAGGATCATATATCTATGTGGTTTAGATAAAAAGTTATATTATTCTCTAATTCAAAAATTTGAAAAAAAATTGTGATTTTTTTCAAAAAGGGTGTAAAATTTTTTCACTTTAAAATCCATTATTTTCATCTGGACCATACTTTTTTTACATGTTTCTAAAAAATGATTAATATAAATGCATGTAAAATAAATCCGAGGGCAGTTGGGGTAACATATGCCCGCTAGCCCTATCAGAATTTCGTTAATTTCAATTTTTGTGTTTTTAGTTTTTTGTGGAGCACAAAAATGTCAAAGCTGATAATAAAATAAAAATACCTTAGAAAGTTACCTCCATATGTTGGCTAAACGCACAAAAAATTTAATTTTTTAAGTTTTCCCCGAAAAAGAATTTCGGGTATTTCAGAGTATAAAAAATGGGAATCTATGTTTTTAATAAATTTTTTTTTATTCAATAATTATATTCAGAACATTAAAGAGTGAAACAATTAGGTATACCATACATGTTTCGGTAAAAATACAGCAAACAGGTATATAGCCATTTGATATTCCTCAGAACAGTTAAATTAAGTAGGTCTATTAATTAGATACAGTTATTTTAGATATATACCTGGGCATTTTATAAAAATATTGCGTAATTTTACCTAGAAAACGTTTTTTAGTATATAAAAAATAGTTTGTTTTATTTTCATTTTTAAAATTTTTACCACAATGACGATAACATTGATATATAAAACTGCCTAAAAGTACTAGAGCGGAATACAGCACTACATTAATAAATTTTATTGAAGCGCAAACGGATTCCAAAATTGTCACTGGAAGATTGTATAAAGGAGAAAATTTTTTCAAATTATTCGAAACAAAAATGAGGACGGAAGTTTTAATTGAAGAAAAATGGAAATTAAAACTACTAATGCAGGACCACCACTAAATGGGTATGATTATCTGGGACAGAAATCAAAGAAAAATAGGCTGTCGGAAATATTGTTCACGCAATCCGAGACCCAAGTTAAAGATTCATTCAACGCTGTGTTGCGAACAAATAAACAACCAGCCGAAGCAGTAAAAATAGAGGATATCGTTCCATATACATCCCCAACTCGAATTAAGCGTATGATAAAAAGTATTCCAACACCTTCTGAGATTTCTGAAGATGAGGCAATAGCGCTTATGTTGGAGTTAGGATTTAGCAAATATATTAAGAAAGGCTTTACTCGATGAAGGACAACCAATTCTGCCATGTTACAAATTTATGTTGGAAAAAAGCAAAGTATTGTCCGACTTCATAGTGAAATAGGCAATGAAAGAGCTTTTATTGATTTGTCGCAGTTGCTTGAAAATACTTGAAGCGAGCTTTTCTCAAACATTTTCTTTGTAATAACTGATTGCTTTGAAGCTATTCAATAATTTATTAATATTGCAGAGTATTGCAGAAGTCATTATTAGCCAAATGAATAGTAACTAGTTATGTTATCGGTTACAAATAAGTTCTGAAACATGGGAAAATATGCAGCTGATATCTTTTTTTTTAATTTATTTGTTGAAAATATATATTTAAATTAAATATTATAATTTGAAACTAAATTGTAGAAATAAAATTTTCGTTTGATAAAGAAGACCAAGTAATTAATGTATTTTCATGTTTCACAGATTCTAATAGTATATAATTTTTATAATTTATATGAAAAGATTGATAAAAATAATATTTCCAAAAATCTGATCTCAATTAATGTTTATATATCAGGTTAAAAATAAGTACTTACTAATATACTTTGTTATTATTAAAAAGTAAGTGCATTCGTAACTACATGTCATTATCGAGTTTTTGCTGGGCTTGTTTAAGTGTATAAAAAATATATATATTGCATACAATTTTGAAAATATCTCTTATTTTTAATATTTTTGGGAAAATATATAAAACAACTTATATCTCTCAAAATAGTAACATTGATTACTATACTTCACACATAGAGTAGAACTAGAAGTTTATGTGAGAACAACCCTATACTGAATTTTCAAAAACTTTACTAATTTTTTGAAAATACATTTCACGAATTTTTTGAAAATTGTTTGAATATTATCGCAATTTATTCTCTGTTTTTTTTTTTTTTTTTTTTTTTTTAATGGTTTTTTTTTTTTTTTTTTTTTTTTTTTTAAGAAAAATTTTACCAAGATATTCATTTTGACAAAAACAAATTACTGATGTACGAGGTTGTACTATTCAATGTACTCTTAATATTAAAATAAAATCTGAATATAAACAATACAGTTCTGAAATCCTTGAATTAATAGCTTTCAAGCACATTAGGTCTAATCCGCTCACAATTTTTAGTTTTATCCGATTTTTGATTTTGGGAAGAAAGCAAGCCATTTTTAAATTGTTTGCTTTTTAAAATCAGAAATAAAAATTGTGCCTTTGTTGAGTAAGCTTTTCAGTGAGCAGTGCAAATTTCTAATTTCATCAAATAGTTTCAATGGACTTTGAGCGGAGCGGACGACTATATAAATAAAAAATATATATATATATATATATATATATGAATATTGCTCTATTTATATATTTCTTCTATAAAACTGATAATTACTTAAAAATTTCGCAATAAATTTTTGTAACAATTTTTAAAAAAGAACCAAATTCCCATCTTCTAAAGTACAGAAGTTTATTAGTACCCATATGTGGTAACAATGTTACAAAACTAGTTTTGTTATAAATTTAATAATTTAAAAAATTATTCATCGTACAGTATATGTGTTATCTACCTTATAAAATATAAATATTTGCGAAAATGCGCCGAAAAGCGTTAAATTTGTTTTTGTGCAAATTATTCAATTTTTAATTTTGAATAACATTTTTGTTAGGCAATATTTTAAAATTTTTAAATTTTTGGATTTCTTAATAAAAATCGCAAAAAACTTTACAAAATATTCCAAGAAAGGGATATTTTAATTTTTTAATTTTCCAGAATGTCTATTATTAAAAAACTAAGAAACATATCAAAAATAGAATCATTTTTGAATTCCATTACCTATGTATAGCTGTTCGAAGCAGACGTGTTCTATTTTTTCTCTGCATAATTCATAGTTTTATATGCTTACGCCGGATAAAAAAATAATAAAAATCTTTAAAAATTATACGCGAATGGACGCCATTATCTTCTTATAATAATAAAAAAATTCACCCAAATAATAAATAATAAAACAATTAAAATGAGTGTTTTTTATACATATATTATTTATATATATACATTAGAGTGCTCCAGAAAAACGAAGTTTCGAATTTTATTACAAAGTTGTGTATTTTAAATGGAACTTTCCTTAAAAATTTAAAATCCACATAATTCTAAATATAAATCAAGAGTTTCATACAATTTGGTGACAATTAAACCTCAACACTTTCATTGTCAGGTCAATTTTGTAATTTTTGCTTAGACATTTTTGTGGATCGTTGCCGTTTTTGCTATTGTATATCGTGCGTTAATCATTAGAACTTAAGTAAATTCTAACTTTTTATTAACAACTGATTTTACTATGTATAGGTGAAAAAAAAGATTAAATATACCTCCTTGAAACGCGACTTGAGGTCAAATATGACATAGATGAGGAACAGGTTTACGGTTATTCATAAGGACGGAACACACTCATATTCATATTTTGGTATAACTATACAGATTTATTAATAAACTTACATACCAACTTGTTTTAATTCTGATATATTAAGTGTTCAAAAAGATGATTTACTGTCTATTTTGAACACATTTTCCGAATTCAAGGTGACTTCTGAGATACGTTAATTCCAGGACTGGCGAATATCTTCCTAATATACTTATTATACATTTTTTCTATACCAAATTTTTTGAATGTTTTATATCTTTTTGTATACACTAATTTCTGTTTCATTACTTCAAATTCCTTCTCTAGCAATACAAATGCAAAACTAAATTACTTTTAAATGACAAATTTATTTTGTGTTGCCAACTGAAAAAAGTTTCATATTTATTTTACGCCACTATGTTAACGCACTCATCTTTCCAATTATCATAGATGCCGTTGCGGCAAGACCTAGTTAACAGGATAGTCTCTATTGC